>JZLH01S0119167.1:0-13259 GCA_001188425.1 Eucidaris tribuloides
AATTTTGTATAGGGTTCTTTATACCATCAAGAACCCCAAAGGGTGTATAAAGAACCCAAATGGTTCCTTGTAGAACCAAAAATTGTTCTGACCATTTAGAACCATTTTTTTCTTCTTTGAGAAACCTTAAAATATTCCAAATACGGGACAAGGAGAGGTTCTAATCAGCACCTTTTTTTTCTAAGAGTATGTATGTGTGTCAACATCCGATTCACAAGAAATCCTAATGAAAACGATCAACCACTGCAGCATTAATTCGAACGAACGATATTTTTAATCTATATTGATCAATTATGGAGGAAACATGTGTTCAAATTTACTGCAGTATAACTGTACACCATGTGCATTACTCAGAATAATTATTTTGGACGTATTTCCCCACATCTTTGCATGTGGACATCATAAATGGTAGTTTGGGGCAGCAAAAGTGGTATAGATCATGTGATGCTGGTATGTTAAACGACAGTGACACGATTGGGGCTTGGTGGTATAGTCCAAAATACCGCAAGAACCAAATGAGTTGAAATATCGTCGCCCGGCTGGCAGAAGGGCGTTAGCAAATGCTCTAAGCAGAAGGGCGTTAGCAGTAAATTGCTTGTAACGTGACAACCATTAGCTAATTTTAAATGAAATCAAAGTATTGTGATCTTTTAGATCCTTCTATCAGTACGTAAGGCGAAAATATGGAATAAGCCTATGGATTTCAAATTAGAGGCAATTTACTGTTAACGCCCTTCTACCAGCCGGGCGACGATATATGCCAGTATATAAACTTTCTGGAATGTGTATCCAGGCTGGAAGGATTTGTCTTGAACTATTAAACTTGAGCAAAGAAGCCAGCATTTTAGCAATAGTTGCTTTCTATCGTATTCACTGCTGAAGAGCCTTAGCATAATTCCGGCAGAACGGCCTTAAGAGTGCATTGCCTCTAATTTGAGAAATATTGACATTTGACATTTGCACTGATGTGACTGAAAGATCTAAAAATATTACATTATTTTGATTTCATGTGAAAAAATAGTTCTCAAGTTTGAGGCAATTTACCATTAAAGCCCTTTTGCCGGGAACATTATGCTAAGGCTCTTCTGAAGGGCATACGGCAGGTAAATGAAGGCTTAAATACATGATCAATGTGTTCTGTGGTATATGAGGTGGTCATCAAGCCCATGAACAATGTCTTTCTCAAATATTCCATGTTTTATATAGTAAGTCATCATCTCCAGTAGATAGCAATGATATTGGTATTCGTTTACAAGACTCCTAGATACTAGTTCGTCGAGTGATTCATGCAGAATGCATACGGGAAGGCTCTGTGGCATGGTGAGTTGGTGGAGATCCTGGGGGACGGGGGAACGTGCCCCCAATATTGAATCACTCTCGTGCCCCAATAGAAATTGATCCCATAGAAAGCTACACAACAAATTTGCCTGTCACAACTGATACTGCAGGGGATTTCAAATCTACACTTGCCACTTTTTAACAACGACAATAATTTATGACACACGCTTTTTCCCCAGCGAGAGGAATTTTTTTTTGTGGTCTTCTGTCTTTTCGTCCTCCCCCTAATCATGCATAAAATCGCCACCACACATTGACCTCTCATTCGAAAGATCCCTGGTTGAAGTGCAAGTCATGGCGTTTTTAGGGGGAGGGGTAAGCGATTACACATTTCATCTCCATTGTTCCTTCCCTTAAATATAGGACACAAAGCTGTACGTCTCGCTTTGAGATTGAGACACATCAACATTTAAAGGCAGAGCGTCTCTTTCACATCCATACAAATTAACATTGTGTAAATACACTGCCATATAAAGAATACCATTATTGTTTTTTGTGCATTTTACAAATTCTAGGTAATTACTACTCCTCAGACATGTCAGATTTCACAGACCTGGCACGAGTGATCTTTTTCTGTACTTCATGGATGGATGCAAATGAGATTCCCTGCCTTTAAAGACAGAGTAAGGGATTTGCACGTCAGAAAACGGTAAAATGAATGAAATCAGCTCAAAGTTCACAATGTGGAGATTAGTATAAATAAACACCTGTCATAGAACCTTTGGGTAAAATACGTAGTTTTGGTGAAAATCTGGACAGTTAAACTTCAAAATTTACATTGACGTCGACGTGCACGGGCCGTTCCAAAATTGTCCGATCAGCCGTTAGCCGAAGGTCGCGCGGAGTTTAGCCGTTTAACCAATCAGTGTGCTCCGCTGGTCTTGCGACGGTACACATAACCGCGATTCGCAATTTGAGCAAAATTTAAACTGACGGAAAGAACAACATTCTGGTAACATGTCGTTATTAGTTTTTCTCATAAAACAACAAATTCATGACGTATGGATCTCAAACTTTCAACACACCATTTGTAAGTACTAAACTACCGTTTGGTATTGATAATGAAGGGAAGTGGACTTGCAAATCCCTGACACAATCTTTGAGATCCCACTACAAGTTTTCATCAAAAAGAGAAGGGTGTAAACCCGGTGTGGTATCCATCTATCCATTCACATTTCTGCTGTATTGTGACTTTGTATCTGTATATTCACACATATATTACTCATTAAGGACTCTACCGGAAGTAAGCCAGTTGAATGAAATCGATTGATCGATCTATAATCAAATAAATTTAACAAAGTGAATATGTTCAGGTTTAATAATTGAGTAAAAAAGGATCGTAAAACCTAATACTTTGTGAGGACCAAGGACTATAGCGGTCTCACTCCTCTGTCAACCAACTAAGTCCATATTTTCAATAATATACTATAACAATGAACGTAACACTATAACTTTAATAAAGTTTGATACATAGATTGCCAGTCTTATAATTTCTCAATCATAAATGGAAGGGGATGGAAACTGATTCCATCAGTTGCAACATCCACAAACCCCACTTTAACCACAAACCTCTTGACTGAAGACAAATTAATTAGAGAGAGTTCATTAGTTTCCAGGGCATATCTACAGGTGTCGGCTTACATGTACCTTGCTGTTGAGTGCAATGGACGCACTGCTTCCGCTGGAGCCAATAACAGTATGCTATATCTCATTTTAAGCAAATTAATCTCTTCTAATTTCATTCTGAACATTGTCCGATCATGTACTTTTGGCAGTCTCCGTGACCCTCGATTACTTTTAATTAAAGTTTTCGCGTCAGATGTGGTAGTGACACCACTGTTTTATCCAAGTTGTGAAATTCTCTAACGTGTCAAACGTTGTGGTTACTGAGGACTTTTACAATGATGGCGATTTAATAAAAGGCTAAATACATGGTATTACAGAGCAGGTGTTTATTTGCAAACAATGCGACATTCATATTTTGGAGTAGACAAGTGTTGTTCGTTTATATATACTAAAGCTAATATAGGTTCGAGGCACCGCCATAATTTGCATAATCATCAAATATTATCAATAAATACCGAGTATAATATCACCAATAGTCATAAAATCCTGCACAATCTCTGTAAGTACTTCTGATATAAATAACTGATTGTGTGTGAGCTGTTACTTGATGTATTAAAACACCTTTAGTATACAGTGATACACTGTTTTCTTTTAATTAAAACTGTGGGTAGCGCATCATTTGATTTGATTACATCATAATACAGCCCTGCACCTACACCAGAAGTGACCATCCACGAGGGATGGAGGTACATTGCAACCCGCCCCCCCCCCTACACACACACACACACACACACACACACACACACACACACACACACACGCACACACACACACACACACACACACACACACACACACACACACACACACACACACACACACACACACACACACACACACACACACACACACACACACACACACACACACACACACACACACACACACACACAACACACACACACACACACACACACAACACACACACACATACACATAACACACACATAACAAACACACACGTTCACACACACATAACACACATACACACACACACACACACTACATTTTTACGCTTAGATGGTTGCCACTAAAATGTCGGAAAACAGTCGTCCGTCGTTTTTGTTGTTTTTTGTTGTTGTTGCAACCCTCGACAAAGACATTCATTAAAACCCCTGTCGAGACACTATTCCAACAAAGAAAGTTGCTGTTGTTGTTCTTTTGATAAATGCATTGAAATAGATAGATATTCACAAATCATGTGGATTATTGATATATAATTGTCATGCTGTATACAGACTGCATCACTGCAATGTTAGAATATCCTGTCGCATTACCAAGAGATCTTGTATTTTGCAATGTGGAAAATATTTCTGGTAATTCGCTATTTACTAGCTAAATCAAATGACGGCACTAATTCAATCTGCTAGGACAGTCTGTTGTTTTTTACTTGTAATTTCATGGCTGTCAATGTGAGATCAAGCACCTTGCATGGAAGGGAAACCCCTCACAGATTCCCTTTCCCCTGGTGACTGTCATTGGTCGAACTTCATCCGACATTGACCAATCATAACGAAAGATAGCCGATCATGCGTAGTGCGTATACAAAATTGTGTCACGGTAACGTTTTTTTTTTTTGAAGGGAACATATGTATATACGGTATATTATGTATACGTTTAACGACCTTTAATTAGTTATATTTGTTATACTAAATTAATGTGGATATGTTCATAATATCACACATAGTGACTTCAATTTGGATACAAAATTAATGAATTTTAATCGGATATATTTGTTATATTAGATTCATGTTAGTATTTATCTGTTATCTTATTATCTTACCTTCAGTGACTTTCAATTGAGATATATCGATCAGTGATTTTTAATTGTAATATATATTTGATATATCATACATTTAGTGAGTTTCATGTAAATATGTTATACATTAGTAAGATTCAGTTGGATTTTGTAACAATACATATTGATACTGTTGATATTCATATTAAGTGGGTTTCCTGTGGACATATTTCATGCACATGTCCTTTACAATTTTGTGGTTTTTATTCAAAATAAAAACTCCCGAAATTAGTTTTAAAGTCGAGAAAAAGATATAAGAGCATGTACTACTATTATATCATTTAACGCTAAATTGAAAATGTTACTACATTAACTCAAACTCAGACTGACCCTTAATGTAAACATTTGCTATGATGCTTGTTACCCCCCTCCACCCCCCCCCCGCCCCCAGCGTATGTTGTTATTGTGTCTATGTACGGCGAGTGATTTAGGTGTGAGAAGTAATTAATTTATGCATTTTGTATTTGGGTTGTAAGTAGTCTAAGTGCCAGTACATTTTGTAATTTGTTTATGGAATCCATGGGGACTTCGTCACACCTATCAAACGTTTTTGTTGTCTCCTTTTTTCTTTAATCGTATTTCTGTGTAATTTTATATCTTGTTTATTTTGCTTGTATTTGTTGTCTTATTGGGAAACGATTAAGAAAATAATAAAAATGAACTTACAAAATCTTTATAAGATTATGATAAATATTTCATTGTGAACAGATACACTTTTATCCACAACTTTTGTACATAACACTTTTCTTCCTTTTGTGTTTATGAACATTTATATCAACATTATGGCAATGTTAAAAATGCATGTACTCGAAACATCAAGAGTTAAGAGGAACTAACATAACACATAGAACCTATGTGACACAGGGGCGTCGATCCATGTTACGGATTGGGGGGCAGAAGTGAAAAAAAATGTCCCAAATTTTCGGGAGCCGCGCCAAATTATAATTTAGAATTTTGCGGAAAAATTGACAATTTTGAATGTTTAATAGTATTTTTATGCCATGTTTAATGGTTTTATAGTGCTCTCCAATGCTTTTTAAAACATATTTGCATTGCATATTATGAATTTTTCAAGTTGTCAAAATTATTGGGGGCGGGTAAATCAACATGTTTGCCCCCCCCCCCATATTTTCATTGGCGGGCGATTGCGCCCCCCGCCCCCCCCCCCCCACGGATCGACGCCTCTGATGTGACAAACAAGTATCAAGGAAGGAAGGGGTGAAGTATAAAGTTAGAGTAAAATTTCAGAGGATAAGTAGCACAAATGGAATTATATGGTTTGTGTGCGTAAGACAACTGACAAATTAAAATAGGTTCAGAGCAGCAACTCCATTTAACTCATTCGACGTGATAACAGATCAAAGTGCCATCCCTGTTACAGCAGAACAAATGAGAATATGCATAAATTTCTATTAAATAATAATTGCCATATTAAAAGTCCAATACTATTGATACGGCTGGAATATTTTTACAATTGTATTCATTGATATTCATCACGGTTATGCTTTGATGATATTAGCCAAGTTTGGTTGGAAAACTGCGAGGAAAATGTGGAAATATTTGCCAAATTTGACTCCTTAAACATGTAGATAAAGGAAAAGTCGACGAAATGTGTAGGAATATTTCAAAATTGTACAAAAATGTGTTAGCTATATTCGGCGGTGTAATTGCTTTACCATTACGACTGTTTTAAAATCAAACAAGGAATATTATTGGGAAAATAGTTTAAACATATTAGCTCTCTTAGAGCACCAGGACTTCAATAATTACCCCAGCCAACAAAATTGGAAGAGGTATTACGAGTTGGTCTGTTTGTTTGTTTGTTTGTATGTTTGTTAACAGTCTCTTAGGTACAGTTTCACATCTATCCCCATGACATTTTCACAGATGTTTCAATAACGAAAATGATATGCTAGACCAAGTTCAATTTCAAGGTCACGTATCAAAGTCAATATCAGGCTAGGTCGACATTTTAAAACATTTTCAAGGTTATTTGATGGTGGAGGAGAGAAACGGTAACTTTGGCGAAGGTACAGTATATTTCGATCTCTGAGCACGGCTCTAGTTCTGACAATATTATCAACAACATACATTTTTGCATCAATGCTTCCGCAAACTATGAATCGTTTTTAAGTGAGCAATTACTGATGCTCTAAAAATGGAGTAAATATTTGTGTAGAATGCTAATAACTACATTTTAGTGCGACGATCGTTAAAAATAATTTCAATTCTTAAACGATGTATCTTCGATCCGGGATCGGTCGGTAATTTCCGCTCATGAGATTGATTTACAAGCCCTCTTGTAGTGATGATGATGGTAATTTCACTTTACATAAATGGCACAGCGGGTAGAAATCGTTATTATGTTATTTCATAATAGAACATACCCTGGGCACATGGGGCAATTCACGTCTCATTCCGCGGGTAAACAAAACCATAACAATTAGGGCTGTATAGGTATTGGCTGCCCTCCTTCGATCGGGAGCGCGGACCGGGTGATGTCGAGTTAAGTATGCGAAAGTAGATCGCCGCGGGATCGATGTTACGGTGTTGTGAACGGCCGCGAAACAACCCCGCCGTTTTTTCTCTTTTAAATACAGAGCTGTCAGCTTTTGTGAAATTAGCTTCGATCTGTGCCTATAGTCCGGTGTTCACAACTCGGTAATTATCGCGATTGGGTCACACTTTGAAGGGAAGCGCTGGTTATATTGTTCGAACAAAAATCAAGATGTGAAATAAATCCATCATCGGAAATGAAATCATTCATGTTTACATGTAGAGAGCAAAGTATGTTAGGGAATGTTGTGACGGGATTTAACAATACATGTCGCTTATCTTAAGATCTTTGTTGTCAACGTCGTACACAGTAAGAAAAATAGTTTCAACTTTGCACCTTCAGGAATGTCACACCGTGAGCACCTTTACGGGTACAACTTTGCACCTTTCAGACCAATGTACCACTGGGGGCACCTTTAAAGGTGCAACTTTGCACTTTAAAGGTCTGAAAGGTGCGAAGTTGCACCAGTAAACGAGCTCCCAATGTGATATTGGTCTGCACGTTTAAAGGTGAAAAGTTGAACCAATTTTTCTTAGTGTGTATCTTATTTCTTTGAAAATAAAATGTCAATATGAAAGAGTAAATCTGGAGAGGCAGTTTTGAAATAAACTAATGTTGAATTCTCCCTATCGCATATAGCCGATATCAAGCGATATCACCTCGCGATACCGATATCTGATCGATTGCTCTTGGGATGAGTACTTCCGGTTCCGGTAAATCGTACAGTCAAACGCACTAAACATGTCATTTCGAAATACCCGAGCAAACATGGATTGACCTGATGAACAATTTTGGAGAATGTCTATGATGCAATCAAAGAACGTTCTTAGTAAAAGAAATGTTCCTACGACTGGTTAACGAAGGAATGAACTCTAAACTCTCGCCGGGAAAGCCGCGATTGTTTACCCCAGGGCCCATGAGAGAGAAAATTCGACCACGCACACACCGAGTCGGAACGCGAACACCGGTGTGTGAGGACTGCCGGTGGCTCCGTTCATGGCCTAAATGGAAGGGTTGTTATATGAACGAACGACTTGAAAAAATATATTATTCGCAAGATTATAAGAAAGATTTTGACACGATCCACGAGTATTTTAGCATTGAATGTGTATCATGCTTGCTTAAACCGGAGTTTATTTCCCAAGAATAATGGGTCAAAAAATTAGAGCGCCACATACGTTCAGATTCGGAGAGCTATATGCGATAGGGAGAATTGATAATGATTTTATTTTGTCTATTTTGTCTTGTCATGTTCTTTACAAAAAATATTGTACATTGTACATATCTTCCTGACAACTTTTATTTTGTTCAGTGTATGCATCATTGTGTTATTAGGCCCTATTTTAAATGCAGAGAATGAATCAAATCAGTCGTCACCCAATTATACAAGGTGTCGTTTAATGTTATTCACCCATGATCACTTAAGTTTCACATTACTCCTCAAGAAGCGCGTCCGTTCGCTTTAAAGAAAGTGACTACGTTTAAAGTAAGGGATCCTTTCTACAAACCTTCCAAAACACTGTACACAATAAAACATTTAAAAAAGAAGGCAAATGGCCGTCTATCTGTCTGTCGGTCTCATTTAAATATTATCAAGCATATTCTGAGTGCTTTAAGTTTGATTAAAATTTGTTCGAGTTGTTTCTTCCATCTACGAGGTTTCTGAGATGCCCCATGCGCTTGCCCCCTCCCCCGCACACATTTTTTTCATGCCGTACTCACCGTGAAAACAAGTAGATTCTTCTAAGATCTACATCAAGAGACTGACTCTAGATGCAGAAAAAATAATGGAAACTTTTTTCTCCAACTTTGTAATTAGAACTGCGATTTATGCCTTCGATGTAGTCAGGAAGCATGTAAGTAGGGCTACAATTATTGGGAGGCGGAAGGGGAAGGGCAGAGTAAAAAGGTCACTATGTCAAAAGGGGCACTAAGGGGCACATAAATGTTGGCATTTTGGGAAGGGGAAAGTGCCCTTTGCTCCCCCGATCCTTCTGCCCTTCCTCCAACTTACCATGCCCTTTATCATAGAGCAAAACAACTTGAAGAGGAAACAAGAAGACAGTCGTCGGGTCCCAAGGGTGATGTTAATAAGTTAGTCATTATTACTTATCCATAAGTTGTCATTTGTCCGAGTTCGTCTTGGTTTAATAAGTTATAGATGAAAACCATTGGGTACTTATTCCGTATGAGGTCCATCTGTAAGAAAACACACACACACACACACACACACACACACACACACACACACACACACACACACACACACACACACACACACACACACACACACACACACACACACACACACACACACAAACACATACACACAGACACACACACAGACAGACACATACCCTCACACACATACCCACACAGACACCGACACATACAGACACAGACACATACACAGAGACACACACAAAAACACCCTCACACACATACACACACAGATACACACACACAGACACAGAAACACACAAACACAGACACACACAAACACACACACACACACTCTCACACACATACACACACACTACCCCCCCCCCACCCCACACACACACAGGTGACCATGTACATGCGCACAAACGAAACTTATTTTCAAGTGAATGAGTAAGCAGATTTTGAATTTAAAACATGCATTTGCGTAATCATCGTTTGAGTCAGCATTCAACACTTTTCACAGAAATCATTTCGTTATTGAAAGGACTGATTACAGACCTAAAAAGCTGTATATCTACACAACCCTTTTTACCGGAATAAAAAAACTTTTAATTATAACACACCCGTACTCTCACTCATGCAATTAAAATGTGTATACTTTACTTAGTTTATTTGTAAATGTATATACGTAGATTTAATCATGCTATTTGAAAGAGTTACTTTAAAATGATTGTTATTAAAAATCAGAAATGTATAGTGTTCCTAAAATAGCGTTTACGACTTTGTCGAAGTGAACTCAATAATAATCTATTGACTGATAATGCAATGGATTGCTTTGTGGTGTTTTTATCTGGTTAAAATAGGTCGGTTACCACCAATATCAGAAGCCTCCTCTTCGCAAATGTCAGCTCAGTGATCTAGTAAACTCGTCTTCATCAAGGGACCTATAAAATCGTCTTGATACAACCGGCACATACCCTCGACAAATCAAAGTGACTTCCGCTTTCTACAGGTAGCCTGCACTTTACAGTTATTGGCCACCCCCTCCCCCTCATCCCCATTCGTGAGTTACAAACTGCATGTATTTCAAAGATTCGGAAAAGTTCTCCAAATCATTACACTGCTTGTGATATTGGGACGTAATGCGAAAAAAGAGGAAGAAAATAGCCCAGGGCTCTTCGCGCCAGTGGCTAGGTGATCAGAACACCTGCCCTAAAGTCCGCGCGGCTAGACTACAACGGGCCGCTTGGTGATTTCACACTCTCGACAATAATCACTTTCACTCCCGCGCTTTTAAACCACGGCCCAACAACAGTCGTCGATCAAAGCGGGTCTTCTATGTTAATTGGATTGATAGTTGCTTATTGATTGATTTCAATGGCTGTTTGACACCTCTGCCTTGCTGGATACATTATTGCTGTGACGTTTGGCCAACGCCACGAGTTTATCAGACGGGACATCACCGGTCTCAGCTCGTGCCACGACCCCATCGAGTCTCTGACAGGATCGGACCAAATCTCACTGCAACACTCAATTTCGAAAATGATCCGATACAGAAGCCGTGTACAAAATGATGACTGATTAATCAAAAATGCTCATTTTGGTACTTGCATTCGTGACATAGTCATTACGATGGTCGAGGGTGAAAGTCTGCGAAAGCCTGCCAGAACAGTGTAGGCTACTTCATAAAATAGATCGTGTTCATGTTTCAATCATCACATTCTAGAATCATCACATTCTCAGATAAAACTTGGTGCTTCTTATCCCTCTGTTTACTCGGAAACATCATGCTGAATGAAACAACATTAATTTGAATACATGTACAAACTTAAACAGCAGGAACATTACTCTGAAATTACCCATTTTCTACAAAAAACAACAACAACAACAATAATGTCTGGAGTAAGTTCTTCGTCAGATGAAGTAAGCAGCGATCCGCCAGAGAAGAGCGAAAGCGGTTCGGCCACCACCTCCTCGCTCTCGCCATCTCGTCGCGGGAGTTGGTCCCAAGGATGCGAGGCTCGCTTCTCCGCGTTCACTGCCTCACCTCATTCCAGCTCATCTACCCAAGGTCTCGTGCGTACGCGGCTATCAAGCTGGACAACACATCTGAAAACTCTCTAATCTGAAGCAGGAGCGTCACAACGGGTAACATCCGACTTTGCCCGCCCACGACACATTACTTCAATGGCGACGACGCCAAGCAGTTTCCAAACTGTACTGCCAAACTGGCTGCCGCCGCGGAGCCGCCATCGCCAAGCGACACCGCTTCACAGGCAGGCTTCTCCTTCCCAATCTTAAGGGTCTGTCACTGGCCCGCGCGGAGGCGAGGTTGCCGTTGGACCGCCTGGAAACCTTTGTGAAGTAGTAATTTCATCTCATTTTAATCATACTTAATCTACTAATCTCATAATACATCAAATTCATAATATATGTATTTCATCTTTCATCGATAAATCTTGACAAAATTTGATGTTTACGACTGCGTGAATAAACTTTCGATGATAATTTTGTATTAGGCCTTATATCCAATTATATTACACAAGTGGACAATAAACATGTCCACTAACGCCTCTCCAAATCGATGTCGAATGAAAACTCCATAACTTTGCAATAAATGTTAGAATGTGATACTGAAATGGTACACAATCTTCAAAGTGGTGATTCTCCCGTCAGTTGTCCGAAGGCCTAATAACAAGTAGGCAGGAGAGAGCAGAGTTTGAAGAATATTAGAATTGGGTTCAGGCGCTAATACTAAATGCATGTAAATTTCAACACGACACAGAAAGCCAGTATTATAGTAATATTAATATTAACAAAACACTGACATTTGTCTATAACAAGTGGCAAAATGTCAAGGAAATGATATACACAAAATGATGGCAATCACAGATACCGTGAATTGTAATTACGGGTAAGCAGTTAGGAAAATGACAAGAGTCCGGCGTGAAATTTCTGATTAATTTTGTATTGATAATAATGGTTTAATTAGTTTTAAGTATGATAACATGAATTGGGGATTGTTGAAAAGGGTATTGCACATCATTGGTCTTCATATTTTTATTATGAAGGTAATGGAATTCAGTGTTACTTAAAGTCAGATGATATATATATTATATATATAGTAATAGTAACTATATGTGTGAGGTGTGTGTGTGTGGTGTGGTGTGATGTAGTGTACACCTGTGTGTCTGTGTGTGAGATAAAAAGCGGTCTTATGAAAAATGTGGGCGCAAAAATAAATTAGCTGTATAAACTCATAATTAAGCAAACACAAGCTTTAAGCATCTCTATCTATCCATCTAACTACATGTATGTATGTATGTATGTATGTATGTATCTATCTATCTATCTAACTATCTATCTATCTATCTATCTATCTATACAGCTATACATCTATCTACGAATCTACCTACCCACCTATCTGTGTATTTATCCATTTCTCCATTTTTCTAAACCAGACAGAAGTATTAGAATTGCAATTAACGCTTTTTGTCCATTGTAATCGTATTTTGTTAAAAGAAATGAATGAGACAACAGGTAGCTTTACGTTTATCAACAAAATCTTTATATTATGTATCTGTCCATTCCCCTCTCCATCTATCTATATAAACAATATTGATACAGTTGTAATTTGCATTAACGTGTGCCCATGGCAATCGAATTTTATTGAAAGAAAGGTGTCTGAAAGAGAGTAATTTTATTCTATAAATGCAAAAATATATCTTTTTTGTCAATCAGTCAATCAATCAATCAATTATGTATGTATGTATGTAC
>JZLH01S0119178.1:6161-20141 GCA_001188425.1 Eucidaris tribuloides
TCCGACCTTCCGGACCAGAAGCGGACGCTCTACCACTGAGCCAACTCGCCCGGTCATACTAAAACATACTTGTGTCTGAATCCCGGGTCTGAATGTTGAAAGTATTTTTGCAAGCTCATCGGTGACTTGGGGACCTGAGACATGCTAGGTGTGATGTTATCATTTCGACTCAAAATTAGCCGAATTGGTCCGCCCGCCGTATACGCCCCAGCACACGGCCGACGTGCGTTGTCTATGTAGTAAAACCACGGAGTCCGTAGGCGGGCACACGTGCGGCTTACTTTCGTTCCTAGCTTTCTCTGGCCCCCTATTCCTCTCTTAATTCCGTTATGGCCTTGGGAGGACAACCTCGTCATTTCTTTGGGTCCATTATAGAATAAGAAATCATTATACATGGTCTACTTATCGCTGAATTTCAGAAAGATCTCGCGATTGCATTACTCTATAAACGAGGGTCGGCTGCGCGTGTGTTTTTTTTGCGGACTCCGTGCTTGTACTTTACACGTGCGTCTATCTGGGCGCTGGGGCGGATACGGCGGGCGGACCGATTCGGCTACCACACCGGCCCATAATTACTTCCAGTTATGATAATTTGTAGTTGCTATGGTTTCTCCTATTTGTGACTATCTTGACATGCAGAAAAAATAATTGTGATTAAATTGATTATAACTTCCGATAGACATCACTAACCAGTAATTAATGCTACCGTTTTTCAATATTAGCTCACCTTGGGCTCGTTGTATTGCAATGATGCTACGCTGCATGATTGCTTTGTTATCGTTCGCGTTCTGCATGCAAACTTCTTCTTACCCAAAATGCCATAGACTTAACTCATGCTGTTTGTGGCCTCTTTTTAGGTCCCTTCCTCGTGTCCGTTTCAATTCAAATTTCGTAGATATTGATTACTGAACCGTTCTTTTTTGTTCGAAATCACTCATGCGTGACAATCCAGGCGCCATGTTCACATGTTGTCCAATTTCAGACCAAATTTTAACTTCGACTGCGCCAAGTAGCGTTGAGTAATTGTCTTGCTACTTAGCTTTGTACGCACAGTCAGGGAGGTAATACGCAGGGCACCGCGGAG
The DNA here is from genome assembly GCA_001188425.1 of Eucidaris tribuloides. Classification (NCBI taxonomy): domain Eukaryota; kingdom Metazoa; phylum Echinodermata; class Echinoidea; order Cidaroida; family Cidaridae; genus Eucidaris; species Eucidaris tribuloides. The sequence continues at coordinate 7,246 of JZLH01S0119178.1, forward strand.
CCAGACTTTCGAAATCACTCATGCGTGAACGTCCAGGCGCCATTTTGTCCATGTTCTCTCTTTCTCTTTTTTAATGTGCCTTCCTCATGTCCATTTCATTTCAAATTTCGTAGGTATGTTCATGACCATCTCGTGTTGATCACTGATCTCTTCATTGTTGACAATCGCTCATGCATGACCATCCAGGCGCCATTTTGTCAGTTTTCTCTCTTTGTCATTTTATGTCCCTTCCCCATGTCCATTTCAGTTCAGATTCCATAACCAGATAAAGTGCAAGACTCTGTACAAAATCCCGTAGGCAATGTCAGTCTCTCTTTCAGACCTAAATTTGCACTAGTCACCTACGTATTAGTCTCTCTTTGAAACCTCAATTTGCATTACTCTCCTACGTGTTATGTATTCTCATTTGAGAAATCTAGGAGCGTAAAACAATAACCGTGTACAAAATCCCATAATGCAATGTTAGTCACTATTCCAGACCTCAATTTGCAATTTACAACTTGTCACCATTGTAAGCACATCTATAGTTTTCTTATGTACTTTCTGTTTTCTTACTTTTATGGTATTACGGTTACAGATGCATGAACAAGTTATAGATACTTACTGCAATGAATGGGTGTGAGCAGTCTGTGACGTTGTAAGGCCAAAGCACTGTTGCGTTTTCCACAAAAAGATTATCAGAGTCATTGCAGCTCTTAAAAAGGGCTGCAAACGGACCGATGACGTCAACATTAACACCAAGATGACTGAATTTCCGGTCGGTCTTCCAATCAGTCTCATTTTTAGCTGTCGGAATAGAAATGATGATAATAAGTAGTAGTAATGGTAGCGGTAGTAGTAGTAGTAGTAGTAGTAGTAGTAGTAGTAGTAGTAGTAGTAGTAGTAGAAGAAGAAGTAGCAGCAGCAGCAGCAGCTGTAGAAGTAGTAGTAGTAGCAGTCATAGTAGTAGCAGTAGCAGCAGTAGAAGTAGTAGTAGTAGCAGTCATAGTAGTAGCAGTAGCAGCAGTAGAAGTACTAGTAATAGCAGTCATAGTAGTAGCAGTAGCAGCAGTAGAAGTACTAGTAATAGTAGTAGCAGTAGCAGTAGTAGTAGTAGTAGTAGTTGTAGCAGTAGTAATAGTAGAAGTAGTAGAAGTAGTAGTAGTAGTAGTAGTAGTATAGTAGTAGTAGTAGTAGTAGTAGTAGTAGTAGTAGTAGTAGTAGTATAGTAGTAGTAGTAGTAGTAGTAGTAGTAGTAGTAGTAGTAGTAGTAGTAGTAGTAGTATAATTACAGTAATTTTAGAAAGGGGTTAGAAATGGAGAAGGAGAAGACCAATAAGAAAAAAGATTTTGATCAGCTGTTAATTTCTCTGTTAATAAATGACATTACCTTCGATATATCTCTTTGATTTATAAACCTTACGAGTAAATATGAAACGTGTTATAGGCCAAAATTTTCATCTATGGTTCACAAGTTCCTAATTTGAAAGTGCACAAATGACTGTAAGACGGACCAAGGTTGCCAGGTTTTCCAATTCTCAAAACGCCAAATTACACGCCAAATTTAGTGAAAACGCCAAATTCACATTTGATGCATTTTATGGGCAGCATAGCCCAGATGTGGTTAGAAATGTTGTTGTAATCAATTTATTTTAATACCTCTGAAACCTCTGCCGCAGCCGAAAATTTAAGTGTCGCGATTTATGCGCAGCCAGATTTTGCACGTGAAGTATAATGTGCATCGCTACTTTTGGACTCTTGTGGCACTTATTTTACTAAAAATCTGGTTTTATAATGATTTTTAGGTATGCCATTGAAAAACGCCAAAATAAAAAACAAAGCTCAAAAGCCGTTTGACGTGCACTTTGAATTCTTTACTGCCAAACGATATTAAAAAACAAACAAACAAATTTGGTGTTTGGGCGTTTAAAGTAATATGCTAACATTGGGAAGCTTCAAGGTAAAAAAATTGTCAAGCTGTGATATGTGAGCTACATAGTAGTGTTCAAATGGACAAATAAACATCCTTGAATACCAAAGTTTGGAAAGTTAAGCAGCCCCTGGCATGGTATGCATGATAAGCAATTAGTAATCCACCCGACTATAAAGTAGTTAGATCTACATACAGTAAGTCTATGGGAGGAAAATGGGCAGGTGAATCTGGTCAACTTGTGTGCTTGTAGATTTTCATTGGGTTTAAAGCCCTAAATCATCATTTTGAAGTACAATTTTTTTCAGGGCTTCATTTTTAGACCTTACCAAAGACACTTAGAGCATGGAAGATTATGTAGCTCACAATTTTTTTTAAACTGTGGTCAATGTTAGCCTGTGGCTTTAAAACGCCAAACTGGCGACCTTGCGGCGAACAAGATAATGACATGTAATAATTTCAAGATGTCACCTGCACACAATTCCTACATCAATTACCATGTAAACAATAAATATAACGTAAAAATAGGTTTCTATGACGACGGGAGCAAGATAATTGGTCATAACAATGATAAGATAATTGTGATGTTTTACGGCAGGTGGATCGATCCCATTTATCATGGAGTTAATTACAAACGTTATCCGTATGAGTAAATTTATGTGTTCGGGCCGTGGAAACCATAAAAGAGCTTTCAGCTTGCGGTTCATTGGCTTTGAAGTATGAAATATTCAGGACGTTTGTTTAAGCGATTTTACGTTTATATACTTGCAAACCATCACTAAATCGAATTCCGACAGAATGCCCTAAATGAAAAGACTGATAGGCTGTACTGGCTTGCACCCTAATCGATACTTAAAGTGATAGGCTAACATTGTGGAGCTTCAATTTAAATTTTTTTCAAATTTTCATATCTGAACTACATAGTAGTGTTCATATGGACAAATAAACACCCTAGAATACAAAAGTTTGGAAAGTTACACTGCCAATGGCAAGTTATGCATGAATTAAACAAATTAAAACTCGGGGCGAGTTTAAATAGCCTAGTGTACACACAATAAGTCTATGGTAGAAAATGTGCTGGTGAATCCGATCAACTTACGATTTTCACTTTTTTAAAGCACTAAATAATCATTTTGAAATACAATTTTTTTTTCAGGGCGACATTTTTAGACCTTATCAAAGACAATGGTAGCATGGGGAATCATGTAGCTCAGATTTTTTTAACTGTGTTAAATGTTAGCCAATACCTTGAAGACATTGACATAATTGGGAGAAGTAAAAAATGCCCCAAGTACCAAGTAGGTATATACTAATATATACACCAGCTGGAGTGTATCTCCTGCCTGGAAGGATTAGTCTTCAATTTGGTTACTTTAGAGAAACAAGCGTTCACGTGTTGCCCTGATAAAAATTGATCCCATACAAAGCTACACAACAAATTAGGCTGTTACAGTGAGTACTACATTAATTGTTTAAAAGGTACTAAACATTTGACCATGAAAGCTATACAGCAAGAAGCCTTGAACAGAATGCTAGTCTTGATTCTGGAGTACTTTTTCCCCCAAAGTAAGGACTTCTTCCAATTCTGCTATTTTCCATTAGCGTTAGTTTTCACGGCGGAAATTCATATTTCGTTCTTTTATTTCGCCTCCGACACGAAGTGGTATTGGGGGCATAATGTTTCGGGTTGTCCATCCGCGTAGTGCAATATCTCAAGAATGAACCGATTTTCACGAAACTTGGCTAATAAACAAATGGACTGATCAAAATTTGGGGTCAAGAGGTCAAAGGTCACAATCACCCTATGAATATACAGTCATACAGTGGGTAAAGGGGCCTTCACACTATGACGAATTGGCATTGCGTATGCATTGCGTATGAAACATTTTGACGTTCCTTGGCATACGCTAAAGTTCGTTTGGAGATCGTTTTGACTTCGTTGTTATTCGTTTTCATACGTAACAGTACGTTGTTGTTCGTTCCGTACGTCGAAAATTTTTAGGTATGCATAAAATTTTTCGACGTATGCCAAACGTACAACCCATGCGCAGCGCGTACGCTCGGAAAATGCAATGTGAACGTTTTATTCGTCCACAGGACGGAAGCGGTAAGTCGCCAATACAATTCCATTGATCGACCCCAAGTGAGGCCCTTTCTCCCCGAACGTATTGCGTGTTGGTAGCGTACTGAAAATAAATTTACTTCTCGACCATGTCCATGCATGTGAGCTAATGCTAGACTGTGCTTCATGCATGTGGATGTGTTTGTATATCTGTCTGTGTGTGTCTGTGTATATTTGTTTGTGCTAGAAAACTACACATCGTACCCCATGGAGTACGTTTCTTACACCTTTAATACCAGTAAAATGTCTCTGGTAATATACACTCATGCTCATAATTATGGAATATTGTGTTGATACTCAAGTTCTTTCTCCTATATCGTCCAAAATTTTTGAAGGCAAGTGTTTATTTCACGAAAACGCAGTATGTGAAGAAATTTTTGGATTTCATGAGATGACTAAAGTAAAAACCAAAATACGTTTGAGCGCAATAACTATTATATATTTATTTTTTTAAAAGTCCACAAAAATCATCAAAAAGTATTAAAGTAATAAATAAACAACACAAAAAACTTCTAAAGTTCTATGTTATGTCACTTATCATTAAATTAACATCAGAATTGTCTTTTACAAGTCTAATAACGCGTGTAACCACCACGTGACTCAACCACGGCGGCCACCGCCATTTATATACACAGGTTTTAGAGTCGAGAAATACTTACGTGTAGATTATAATTATTTCACCTTGGGTGAGCAAATATTAATCCCAGATGTACCTTTCACGAAAAGATGGCAACTTCTAAAAATTTCTCTAAAATATTCCATAATTTTGAGCATGAGTGTATAAAAACTGTTGTTATCGTAATTCGTATTAATTCTTCATATCGTATAGGGAAAAACTCTCCTGTTGAAAATACTAAAGTTTTTCTCCAGCAAAAGTTTAATGCAATAGGCCCCTGATCAAAGTAATTTGTCCATTCCTCAGAACGGAATGAAAGACCTGTTGGCCATAGTAATCTTGAATTACTTTTTTCCTTCCTGGCATCTTGGAGGGGTGCACTTTGGTGGTATATTTCTATATTGTTGTAATTTTATACTTGTATATATTTCTTTTATGCCGAATAAATAATAATAATAATAATAATAATAATAACAGTTTTACAATACTGTTATTAATAATACATAATAATACATAGGTACAAATTCTATTTTTCCCAATTTCCAGATATTATTACATAAATGATCACAAAGGAGATCTTTCTTATCCCTATTTAATGACCTTGGAATTTAATAAGTTCATTATTTTGGAACAGTATAATCACCAATATACAACACGTTTGCAAAAATACAAGCTTATTATTACTGTAACTTTGGCAAAATTTCAGGTTATTACTATTTTTTTCTCATGCTAAACATTAAATTGGGGGAAAGGTTGCATTTTATATCATTTTTTTCTGGAATTATACTATGTGAGTAATTTTGGTGCTCCCATTTTCTGTTAATATTTTATCTTAACACTGTTATTGTATATTATACAAATGCAAGAAATCTTAGATTTTGGCATACTTAAAAAAGGAATGTGTTTGCAAATGCAAACGAACACCATGCGGTCGATTTGAATTCGCAGACAGTACGCGTAGCGTACGCATAGCTCGTTAGTCGTCGTTGTATGTAGGGTATATTCACACCTTGACAATTTAGCCAACGTATGCCGACGTATGAAAAATTTGGCGAATACGTCGTCATACGTTGACTAGGTTAAGTTCTTATTCACTTGGGATTTATCTTCACGTGGTAGAAACGCCCCTATATTCAACATATAATGTTCGGACGGTTGACCCGCTCGATTAGGTCGATGACCCGGCCGAGCGCCCCGTAACCGCCCGTGAACACCGGCGAAGAAAATCGAGCAAGGCGCCCCAGAATTTTACTGAGCGCCTAAATCATTACAAGCTGGGCGTTGATCGCGACCAATGCCTAAAAACCAGCGGTGGCCTGGGCGGCTTAGACCGCAGTCCGTGACCGGGCGAAAATTAGCTAAAAACTTCGGCGCCGGCCGCCCTAGACAGGCCACTTTTTCTATTTGTTGACCGCACAGCCTAAGTTATAGATAACTTTATCAACGATTAAGCTTGTCCGTGTTGGCCGACGTTCACGAACTTAATGCCCAACGATACTCTAACTTACCCTAAGCGTGGTGGTAGGTATCGCCGACGATCACTTGTAGCAGCGCGAAAAACTCGATCACAAACTGAACGTTTTCTCCCACCCAAGGAGTTAAACAACATATAATCTGAGAAATCACGAAACTCCTGTGTCTTCCTAGATGTAAACTAATTAGATATAAGAATAGTTTTATGCCCGAGGTGTTTCTATATATATACAATAAGTGCCAATATTGTGTATGCTTTCCACTTATCATATATTTCTTTGTATCTTCCAATTCCCCCTTTTCATTCTCCGCTCACCCGCTCTTTCTCAAACTTTCGTTCTTCCTGACTATTTTTGTTGTCATTATTTCTCTTTCGGAAGGAATTGCTGTTAACGTATAAGAAATGATGTTAATTCATCATGTTGAATTTAGTATTTAAATTGAATAATTTGTTAATCTGATGTGGTTTATACAAAGTGTACGTTCATGACTATAACTTTTGAATACACGGTGTCTTGCAAGCATTTAGAATCATTTAGAATATTATTTAGGAAAGTACCCAAAATAGTGGCATAAAATATATAATAATAAATAATAATAATAATAATATAAATAATCAATAAATGAATAATTAATACAAATAATAATAGGCCACTAGTATCCTAAATATAATATTACATAAGTAATCAAATAATAATAATAACAAATTAATAAATATAATAATATGCGTTGCTTTATATAGTGAATTTTACGTTGTCCATTTATTTCATCATATATTATTAATTAAAAAAGCTGCGAATATTTATCAATAATTCTACCTTGTTTACTTACTCTTCTCTTTTTTTCATATCCCCTTCCCTTGTCACGATACTTTATGTTCTGTTGCTGTCTCCTTTTCCTACTCTTTTTTTAAATTTTTCGCACTTTCCCGCCCCTTTTCCCTTTCCCCTTCCATCCAATGTTTGTCTGTTCTCACTTTTTCTCTCTGTTTCTTTTTAGATATAATATTCTTGCAATTATTTGGTGCGGTATTGATTTGTGTTATGTATGTGTGTTTGTGTGTTGTGTGTTAGGCGTGTGTATATTTTGCGTGTGTTTTCGTTTGTGTGTGTTTGTGTAGTGTTTGTGTGTGAGCGTGTTTGTTGTGTTTGTTTATCGTTGCTGTCGTTGTTTTATGTAGTGTGTGTTTTTATGTATGTGTGTTTCTGTGGTGTTTTCTCTCTCTCTCTACCTGGTGTGTTGTGGTGTGTGTGTGTGATTGTGTTTTTCCACATATTCATTTTTACACGGAAACCATCCTGTTTTGAGTAATTGTGTTAAAAATGGTAGAATTATTTACTATAGATTATTTATGCTAAAGTTGACGAAATGAATGTCTGTATTTACATTGATTTGAAATCATACCTGTTTTAAAATTAATTTACTATATTATATCTTATACTGAGATTTCTTGATGTTTACGCTGTTTACAATTTATTCTTAACACCTAATTTATTTCCAACTTGTTTTTATCGCGTAGGAAACTTTCTTTTTGAATATTTCTGTTTTCATTTTTTTATCTGTCTGTCAACATTTTTCACCTGTGTTAACTTGTTCATCATGTATGACCAAAACTATTGGCTGTAAATTATGTGTATTTACTCATACCAATGGTGTGTAATTGCCATACTTTGTCAATTTTGAGCTCTGCAATTTTCGTGAATTAATAAAATAAATAATGATATGAATAAATAATATAAATTAAATAAAATAATGAGATGAAACATATATATGATAATATAAATAAAATAAATATGAAAAATAAAAATAAATAAAAAGATGAATAAAGAAATAAATTAATGTAATAAATAAATAAATGAGAATATTAAAAAGGCGTACGCTCCGCGAATTCAAATTCATAGAGCCGCACTAGACTTGCAGTACAAACACCACCTCTATCAAATCTCCGTCATGCTGAAAAAAATCGATGAACCCTGCCTAAGACATTATCGTGACGTATTTCGAGACTTATGAGGGCAACAAATAAGCGCGCCGTGGACGCTATGATAAACGATCAGCATAACATTACCTACAACGTATGGCCCGCGTATGCGGGACGTATGATCCATACGCTGGCATTTACGTCGAAAAATGTTTGTGCTGCCACAAATTTTTCGACGAACTCGGTCGTATCTACGATCGTATACCAGCGTGCTTTCAAGCGTAACACATAACTTCATACAATAACTTATACAGTCAACTTACCCATATTACTGTATTGAACGATATGGACAACGTATTTCGCAACAAAATTTTTAGCAATTGAGTCGGCATACGCTTTGTCTAAATCGTCTTGGGCAGTGTGTGCCCAGCGCTCAGCGTGCATGCTCGGGAGTAACTTAACTACAAAAGCTTACCCATAAAGGCCCTGTCATCACTTATAGCGTTTAAAAGGCCAACTTTTATGTAGCCCAACGATACATGTTTTCGTCGCAAAAAATTGGCTCAGAAAGTCCCTAACACGCTCAAGTACGTTCAAATTGCGGCGCTTATCGAACGGCGTAATAAAGACGAATGGGCAACGAATGAGGGAAACTAATGAGTGATCGGTATGATCTAGCGTCGACCGGAATCGTGGACGAATTTACAGCGGCGTGTGCATCGTCTCTATCAAACGGATGCGGTCAGCGTACACACGATCTTTGACCAGCGAATGTTCCGACGTATGAGTAGCACTTGCCTAGGACGCTTGCCTGGCGACATGTCTTGACTGTGTCAAAAAACGTCATTATCTGTATTATCCAGACATCAAAAAATAAGGTTCACTTTCTGTCGAATTTATTTGTTTCTTCCTTCATATTAAGAAAATAAGCTGAAAACAAATATGATTAATAGTAGAAAGCAAAATATCATGAAAAAAATATAGGGCAGACCACAGAAAGGTGTTAATTGGAACAATGTTATAATTGTATCAAAAAGAGGTATATATATATATTTATAATTTAAGTATCGGGATTTTGATGTTCAATGTGCTAACGCGAAAAAAAAATCAGGTGTGAGAGAGAGAGAACTCGGTATGGAAAAGTTACATATTCTTAGTAGCCTTTCTTGTTAAATCTTTTTGAAATGCGCGTTCGGATTTGGTCTGTTTATATATTCGCACATTCGTATTGATGAATAACAATCAGTTATTGAAAACAGGACGTTCTAAGAACATATTTCAAGTCAGCATTAATCAGCGTTTTATGCGCCAACGTGTGGACTGAACGTCGTTCGAGAAATGTGGCTGCACGATTTTCATGTCAGCGTTGTCCAGTCGTTGTGGTCACGCTTCTGATATTGCGTTGCTATTCGTTTAGTGTTCTTTCAGCCGGTGCGTCGTAGTAATTCGTTGGAGGAACGCTGAATGTATTTGAAGCATGTTCAAAATTCTTGAGCGTGTGGCTGGCAGATCTGGTGCTGATCGAGCACGGCACTAATTTTATTCGTCGAGTATTCGCTGTTTGAACGATCTGCACGTTTGGTGATCGTTTCGTAATCGTCCCATTTCGTCTCAAAAAACGTCCACTCCTCATTCTGAAAATATGACATATACGAAATTTGCTCAAACGCTATGAGTAGTTTCGGTCAGATTAACGACAAGTTAACGAATATACAGCGAAATATCAATTTTTATCCATAGAGATTCTCGTAGCGTCCTTCTGACGATAATTGACGCGATAGTCATCGCGGTTACAGTCAGTGTGTGGCACAGACGCCACGCGAGGGCGTGTAAGGAGCGTTTTCTTCTGACGTTCACAGCCCCGTGATACCCAGTTGGGGATCCTGTATCATTTCTGTTTGTTTCTTACAAAAAGTGGGTGAACAAGCACTAGAGCACTCCACTTCAGTTATTTTTCGGTACATTCATCGGTTATAAATGTGACATTTGAACTCATCAATCATCGGTCGTCCGAAGACGGGATAGTAGAAGACTTAAGGCACTAAAGCAACATGTTTGCCCAGGGTACTACTATCTAGCATCAAATTTAGGAATTTTAGTTTAGGTTCCAGATCCGATACATGTATAATTGTGAAATGGTGTCTAGAAAAGTCAGTGATTTCTTACCTCTTTTTGTAGTATTGAAACATATATATCTCTATGTCACAGAGTCAAATACTTTTAATTTAGATCCAATAAATATTGTTGCAAATGAATAAAATTTCTTTCTTTTATTCACTTCAAAGACTCGAACAAACACGCTAGAGATTGGGCAATGTAGTAGATCTATTTTTCCCTGGACACTTCGATTCCAAACGCGAGCGCATGCGGTCAAATTATGAGTTGTGTCTGTTTAGAATCATGCGATTGTAGATCTTGGCCACCCATACACATCTGGCAAGACGTGTCTCCTATGCATTCGCGAGTTGTTAGCATGTGATCAATACAGTATTCTACTTTTTTTTAGTATGGGACAATAACATGAATAATTATCACTTTTTGTCCATTGGTTGAATTTCATATTTCTAGGTGCTATTATGGCCAAGCCCGCAGCTCTGACCAGGTTTTGGGCTTGTTTGAGAAGCTGCATCTAATTCGTCCAATGTAATGCTTCGATCTCTCGTCTATTCTGGGGCTTGTATACGATTTCCTAATAGAGGCGGCTTGCCCCTATTCCTGGTCTGATAATGTTTGTAGCAGGCGGAGTTTCTCTTCTCGGTGATCCGCGAAGTGTGTATCTGTTCTGTAAGTTTCTTTTTTCCGTCAGTGATTTCAGATTGAATGATCTCCGCAAGCTTCTCTGATGCTTGTTTCAGTAAGAGGTGTGTTTTACCCGAGATATTTTCTCGCTGCAAGCATTAGTCTTTCCTCAGATAACGTAAACATTCCGTTACAGCTGTTCAAGACAGTGGTAGGATTGTTGAATTTGTTCTAGTTAATTCGTTGTAGGTTCAGTCTTTTGCAGCTTGCACTAGCTGGGAATGGGGAGTCTAAGGCTAGGCGATTGGCGTGGCCACGAGTCCGACGGGGCTTTCATATGATAGGATTATTCTTTCGATGTTCTGATGCAGGTTTCAGAGAGTTGGTTTACACTTATTATCCTGTTCTGGAGCTCCTCAAATTCATATTGTAATGCGGTTTAACGGTTTGCCACTTTGACTGTATAACTGGTCTCTGAGTTAAACACGAATTTCTTGCAAGTTTGTGGAAGTTCAAGGGGCGTGTTTCTTTTTGCGTCTCTTACAGAGTACGCACGCTGAGTTGGTACGTCTGGCCGACAGCTATTCTGTGGGTCTCAATCAACACTTTTAGAAAGTATTGCATGATTCAAGCGTTGTGGACTGAGTTACCACCCACTTCCTTTCTGATAAGGATGAAAATCAATCGCCGCGCTTGGTTGGGAAATCAGACAGAGTACTGAAGGTCCACATCTTATGAGGAAGGTTTCCTGAAACAGGTGTTTAAGCAAAACATGAAACCAGCTCTTGCCTCACCCAATACCTTCAGAGCGGAGGGGCCGGCGATCAGAAGCAGAAGGGGGAGGCGCGCGGCCGCCCCTAAAATGTTAGACTCGGAAATCAGTTAGGCGGTGTCTCATGAATTTTTGCACTTTTGAACATTTTCGCTTCCTATTGGTTTTCGGCCCTCCTTTTGATTATTACTACTGGCCGCCGCTCCCTGATTCAGATAGTAGAAGATGGAGAGGGAACATTGTGGCATGTTGATATGAGACCAGATTTATTAGGTCTTATATGACCAGCTTCTGCAAAGAGAGCTTCGTCGTGACGGACTGCCAGATAAGGTTGTCAAGGAAGCAACTTTAATGCCGAATTGTATGGCAGTTAAATTTTGCATTTATGATGAATTGGTCTATTAATTTCCGCTTTCCTACGCTTTTCTACGTTGTCGAGCGCAGATTCAGCAGTAGAAGCTCTATTACGTCATACCAACGACACAATGGTAATTGACCAATCAACAGTGCATGATATCAGTGCTTTGTCGATTTTGGTGATTTATGGCAACCCAGAAAGAGGTTTAATTTTGTGGATCGCTCATCCATGCACACCAATTCTGCTTGGATTAAATTTTAATGTTTTTCCATTCTAGTATTATTCGCTTTTCTTCAAGTCATGGTTTGTTAGGACTATTCTAGTTTCAAAAATTTGAAAATGTTATGCATAACTTTTATATCGATTGCTATCTGATAATATTCTTACACAGAGGTGGAAACATCGTGAATCTTCTGTATTTAAATTCATATAATTCTGTGAAAATTTAGACCTTTTACATTGTTGAGATGCAAAAACTTGATGTTCTTATAGAGCAATGCAAGGGCGAAGTATCGCGAGATTAATAACTAATCGTCACACGGGAACCAAATAGGTTCATCTTCGTTGTGTGATTCGATTAGCCTTTCGCTCAACTGACGTCTATGTGAGGTTTGTGCGTTGAGCATACGTTATAGCAACTGACATCAAGATGGAGTGTGCGTGTTGATGACCCGAACGTGTGACGTAAGAAACGAATACGAACGTGCGGGACGTTCCAAGCCAGCGAATACTCATCGTTTACATGGAGTGCGTACCGGATAGGCAACGTTGCTGCCGCTTCAAAATTTGTGAAACATGTCCAAAATAAAAAATTGGCACCATCGCTCTTCAGCGTAACCCGACGACGCCTTGACGAACAGCTAACGCAATAAAACGCATAGTCAAACGTGTTACCAACGACTGACAACGGTACGAAGTACACGGAATTTTCGAACACGGTTGCGAACGACGTGGCTTTAAACGCTATAGTAGCTGACAGGGGCCTT
>JZLH01S0119184.1:0-10074 GCA_001188425.1 Eucidaris tribuloides
CATAAATTGGCTATAATTGTCGTGTCTTCCAGATGTGTTTATGGCACAGTTCACTGCACTGAAGACCTCGAGATCTGTGAAGACGCGTCGCCTCGCAGCGGCACAGGAGAACACGGAAGTGACGCGAGCTGCCCGACTAGCCCAGGTATTCAAGGACATCTATACCGCCGTGTGTACGTACAGGGATCCCAGTGGACAGAGCCTGGCCATACCCTTCATGAATCTTCCATCAAAGAAAAGGTACTAAGAATCTAAATTCTGCAGACTTTAACTCTTTAGAGACTAAGAGCAAGATATCTCGGGGTGGGGTGTATGGAGAATGCATGTTATGTTGAAATCAAATCTTCTCCAGTGGGTTAAAAGGCTTGTGTGGTTAGGTTTTGAGCCACCTCAAATCATAAAAATCATTAGGGAAAAATTCTTATAATTTATATACATGTATATGGAACTGCATTCTTACAGCCAGTGTTATAATTTTAGTCAAATTATGGCATTGTCGTTATAGACATCTAAAAACAACCTCAAACCTACAGAAAATTGTTTAGATCGAATATTGTACATTTTGATTTAGTGAGAAGATATCACTGTGTACATACCTTTGGCAAAATATTTGGTGGCCCAAGTATTTTAACTTTTTTTAAATTTCTCAAAAGTGTAAGAGTTTCAGAGCATGCAATTTACAAGACCTGAAAAGATGTAGGTGTGTCCCAAAGACATGATAGGAGACAAATTAATTTTCACCATTGATCAAAACTATAAACTGCCAGAGGATTTCAACCTCTATGGACTTTATGTGTATTATTTGGTACAGATCTGTGACTTTGGCACTTTAAAAGTTAAAAGAAGTTTCTTCTAGTTCATTTATATTTCCTCCCAGTGTTCTGCTGTTAAAATGAAATATAACTTCGGCCATAATTGTTATTGAAAGAAAAAAAACTCATTTGTTTACTGTTATAAATCACTTATTGGAATATAACTTCTTATTTTTTTGCCATTTTGGAAAATAGTACCTGTACTACCTGTACTACATACACAGTTACCAAATCAAAATGTGGCTATTCTTCCTCGAATGAAATAGCACCCAGAAGACAGTCCTTTTGACAAAACCTTCTACCCATACAACATAATGGAACATACCACTACGACCTCTGGCCCGCCCTCTTAGTCACTTTTTTAAAATCTATTTTCTATTCCATTCTGTTACAGGAATCCTGATTACTACAATCGCATATCGGAACCCATGGATCTGAGCACCATCGAGAGGAACTTGATGACAGGACATTACAAGAGTGTGGAAGGATTCGATGCTGACTTCCTCAAAGTCTTCAAGAATGCAGAGGTGAGCATCTCCAAATATGGTCAATTTGCCTCAAAAATCTGATAGATGCAATACCTTTGTGCCCTCCTCAAATAATTATATAAAGAAAAAAGATTATTTGTTATACATATCCAGATTCATCTGGCAAAATGCTAAAGACCATGATTCAACTGCTCTAAATTCCACCGAATAAGTGAATATTTCTACAGAAAATGTGTGCGCGTAAGGAGCATCATGGAAGTAATTAGAATTACGCATATTATGTTTACTTTAAATTTGACCGTGAGAATCCCTTGGAAGCAAAGGGGGTATAATAAGGGCATTTAAATAATTAATTTACAGTTTTACTACATGTATATCCCAAGGGGTCAATGATTTGTGAAAGTAGTTTTAAATTAGCATCAAATAATGTAGTGAAAGCAGTTATTTTGAATGATCCTGTATCTTTTTCACTCAATATTGCCCAAATTGGACCATCATTTTTTTTTTTACATTTACTCAGAATATAGACTAATCTAGACAGAAGAGTTTAATAGGTAACAGAAGTGTCTTCCCTTTTCAAATTTAGTTTCAAATATATTCATAGCCATTAAGTGGGATTGGACATTAAAAACCATGATGAACAAGACCCCGGAGACTGCATCTATAAATAGCTTGTGGGCTGATGTTTGCACAGGTGTTCAATTTGCATATTTATTGCCCTTTGATTGGAAGAGGTAGATGATTTGCATAATACCTGTTAATAAAATACTTGGAATGCCAAATACAAGAATTATGAGTCACTGGAATATGTTCGTAGATGCAATGGACAACCAGATATGTGTGTACATTTCACAGAAATCTGATTGTCCATTCCAAAGACAAAGCCACTGCTGTAAACAACAGGTGTTTACAAATGTTTCAAATGTATGTTTCAGGAAGTAGATCTGCACCATTGTTTCAAAACAAATAATTTGTTGCAAGTCAGTTTCACTCTTGTGAGTGATTTCTTTTTCAGTCTTAATTTGACCATATGAAGTTTCATGTTTATAGTTTGATTGTAGTTATCATCACTCTGTAGTAACTATCTGTGTTTATTTACTTTAATTTATTCATGCATCTCGGCTTATACTTATTTTACACATTTAATGTACATTTAGATTATGCCAGTGACCGACCAGCTGTTATATATCTTGGAGGGTATTAATGTACTTTTTGTTTACAACAAACACATACTAGTGGTTTTCTGTTTGTTTTGTAATGATGAGAATGATTTTGATTTACATGTATATAGCTTACAACAAATATTGATTTATTTTTTGTGTGCTGTAAAAATATCATTACCAACTTATTGCCACCTGTACAGTAATTTACACCATCTACACTCCTTAAGGAGTATTTCTAGCCCTACTGCTGTATAGTTAACCCACAAATAGGTGTGCCATAGCCTTTGGTTCCTTTTTACAATGCCCTCAAAATAATTCAGTGACGCCTGTCTGTTGTGACCACCACAAAAGTGATCTTTATAGACAGATGTTAAACACACAATGTGTCTCCATAGGAATCATACTAATGCATACATGTACCTGCCAACCAGTACGGATTTTTCCAGGGCAGTTCTGTTCTTATTAAGGTTACTAGGCAGTGCGTTCAACAACAAAAACATAAATTACAATAAGAATAGAACATGAATGTCCAAAATAAATTAAACTACTGAACCAAATGCCTTGGTTACTATAGTGAGTTTAATACAATGCCAATTAATTGTAATGGAAATGACGTGTTTTTCATTCACTGGTGAGTGACGGAACAAAAGGTTTGTTTTATTCATGCTTTTTCTCATAAGAAATTATTTGGTTCAGCTGTTTCAAATTATTTTTCTTATTCGCACTCTAATCTCATTTCTGTTATTATGTAATCTTTTTTTTGTTTACCGTACCGCCTAATAACTGTAATAAGAACACAACTACCCGGAAATATCCGTACTGCTTGGCAGGTATGCTAATGGCTATTATAGGCAGGTGGCTTCTTTCAAGAAATGGCCACTAAGACAGGTTTGACTGTATAGTTTCTGTACCACCCCTCCTTGGTAGTGCAAAATGATATAATTTTGTTTATATCCCTCATTGTAAGTTTCTTGAATTCTGGTTGGTCAAAAGTATGTCACGTGATGAAAAATAAACACACTATTCTGTGAGTCTGGGAGACAATCGTTCTGAAAGTACTATAGTAGTCGGAGAGTACAATAGTAAAGTACTATCGTACTCTCGGAGAGTACAATAGTAAAGTGCTATTGTACTCTCGACAGCGGGATCGCGATTTGAGCTTAATTCAAAAGCCGAATGAATCGTGTGTATAAACACGTGTACTGTACGCTATTTTTTTCCATGCATGTGAAAGACATTATAGCGTGGAACGCCCGTATGAAAGTTTAGCAAAGTTTAAGATTAACACTGGGTTAAGTTCGTCGAATTTGAGTTAGGATTATAGTTAAAATAAGAATGAGGATTAAATTAGTGTTTTATAGGTTTATGAAATTGGTACTCGACTAACTAGAGTTTACGTTAATGGAATTGTATCCCTTTCCGTACCGCAAGTAAAAATATCGCACACCTGTATGCTGTGCGACACACACTTACTCGTAGGGGTTACCGTAAGTACATTTCATTTTCCCTTTTTTTTTCTTTGTGTAATTTCCCTGTTAATTCGATGACGGATATAAAACAAATATATCCTTTCCTGAGAGTCTCTGTTTGAAACTATGACGCCCTCGGTTACGTTGACTGTTAACTATTTTAAAAAGTACAGTCCACGTAACCTCGGGCTCGTCATAGTTTCAACCAGAGACTCGCGTATCAGTATATATTTGTATATTATCCTTCATATTTTTTTAAAATTGCAATTGCAGAAATACAACGGCAAGCGATCAGTACTAGGTAAAGATGCCGTGGTCCTGAGGAAGGTGTACTATCAGGCCAAAGCCGAGGCGACCGGTCACTTTCAAGATATCCTTGGACCCGTCCATAAACAGCCTGACCTGGAAGCACTCAAAGTGGTCAAAGGTACGATTGGTCAGAGGTTGCTTGGTCCAAAAATTCTGAAAGTGTAACAATGTGCAGTGAAATAAGAGCAGATGAGAGAATTCAGTTGTGTATTAATAGCAAGTGCGGGACTAAATTATGCTCATTGAATGTATGTTCCTGTAAAAAATATGTTAATATGTCATACTATGTCAAGAAGACATCATCTTATAGAGAACTTTTAGTGATGCACAGAGTATTTGTTTCTGAAAACATGAACCCCCCCCCCAAAAAAAAGGAAAGAATTGGAAAGGAAAAAAAACTGAAATTCCGAAGAGGAAAAGTATTGTAGTTGGCGTACGTATGAGTACATAGTGTACATATTTTTTGAATACCAAAATAACTGTTTCTTCACCATGTCTTGCTTCTAAACAAACCCTGGACATTTATAATTACATTCACAGAACAATGTTTGATTTAGAAATGATTTTTAAGAAATTGAATGTCTTCAGAAAATGAAAAACAGACTGTTTAATCTAGTTGTTCTTGTTATAGAGTGTATTTGAAATGTTGTTTTGTCTTTCAATCGTTGCCTAGATTCCAAACCCAGCCAAGAAGAGGAGGAAGAAGAGGTGATCCGCTGTCTGTGTGGACTCCTGAATGACGAAGGCCTCATGATTCAGTGTGAGAAGTGTTTCGTGTGGCAGCACTGTGACTGTGTTGGTGTCAAGGAACAGCCTGAACACTACCTCTGTGAACTGTGTGACCCACGACCCACGCCAAAGGTCTGTATAATGGTGACCACTTCCACCACTTTGACTTTGGTTTGTGTTTAAGACTGTCATGTGTGAAAAGTGAGGAATATATTAATATCGGAAGAAAACATTTGAAAGTTGACAGTGAAATGATGGTGAAGTGATGGTGATGATATGGTAGTAATAATGATGATGATAATAATAACAAATATGATAATATAATGGTAATAATTAGACAGAGAAGAAGGGATAGAAGGAGAAGAAGAATAATAACAAATATGATAATGTAATGGTAATAATTAGAAAGAGAAGAAGGGATAGAAGGAGAAGGAGAAGAAGAAGAAAAATGTGCACAATAACTCTAAGTAATGTGCATAAACTCATACAAAAATTATTTGATAACACATTCAATCACTTTTCTTATTTTCTATTTTGTGTCATTCTGTTGTCCTTTTTCTTGGAAAATGCTGTTTTGGAGTCTAAAATGATCACCAACCTTGCACTATATTAATGACATCAAGTGAACACTCCGTGTTAAAGTTAGAGAGTATCAAAATATGATAGAAAACTTAGGAATGTGATGTTATAGTTTTTTCATATGTCACTCTCTGTACAGAGAGCAACATATGAAAAATCTATTACACCACATTTCACCTCTCTGAATAATCTCTTTCATTCATTTTAAATTAGGAATGTTCACATTTTTGCGCAACCACATTCAACCCTTAATTTTCTGATTTTTTTTTTACAGGAAATCATGATGATACCACAACCCAAGTACGCCCAGCCGAACCACACCTATTACCTGTGTTTACAAAGGGATGATACCCTCACAATCAGACAAGGTATGGCGTCAATTGAGAATTATATCCCTCAATTAATGCTAAGGGGATTTGTCACCCAAGGGCTAGACTGATTTCTTGCCCACTGAATGTGTGGAAAGAGTGAATTTCATGTAGAAAAGTGTAGAATTAATTGTTAAGTTTTGACAAAAAGATAATTCAAGTCCAAATAGAAGAAGGAAACAGAGTTAAGTCAAGGCTTTGAGTCATTTTGCTCTCTCGGTAAATCATTCTGCTGGCACAAACATACTATATATGAAACACTTCAGCTCTGGACAGTTTCAATATACTTTCATGTAAAATTTTGCTATAAAAGTGTTCTATGACGTTGCTTTAAAATCTTGTTAGGAATTCGAAATTGTATGATTGTATACCAAACTTTTGGAAAACTGCCCCTTTCTGTTTTTGATGAAACTCATAGTGTAATTACTGTAAAACACTATACTTTCGCGACATGAAACTTTCGCGAATAGGAACCAATCTCCATTTTGCGTGCATGAAACTTACCTTTCGCGAATCACCGACCATGAAAAAAAAAGAAAATAGTGCGAAATTTAATAGGAAGAAGCATTTGGGTGTTTTATTAATAGATTATCACAACAATTTATAGAAAATTATTGTTTTAATGCCTCTGAAACACCGTTTTATCAAATGTACCAGTGCATTGAGACCGTCGTAAGTGACCGCACACTATATCTCGTGTCATTTGACTTGTACACGCCCGGTCTTGTATTGGCATTAAGAAAGTTGTGTATATATACACAAGCTTTCGCATGCATTTTACTTTTGCAAATCTCAACTCCTCGCGAAATTCGCGAAAGTTAAATGCTTGCAAAAATTTCTGGGTTTTTTTCAGTAATGTATCCTTGTGGTTTTTTGTCAGGTGACTGTGTATATTTAGCTCATGAAAACCAGCGTCGTAACCCTGATGGCAGCCCAATCAGGACCTCCGTTCGCATCATGAGCAACGTCAACCCTGAAAAACTCAACATCTTCAGGGTGGAGAAGCTGTGGAAAAATGAGAAGTAAGTTTTCGACTTAAATAGGAAATTCTAATTGTATTGTCATGAAGTTTTTATAATTTGATATGTTGTTTGTATTGAAATAATGTTAACAAAGCTGTAGTATGACAAATATTTATTTCATTCACACCTAAAATTCCTACGTATACTTATAAATATGGAAAAAGTAAAAATTGCCCATGTACAATTTACAAAAATGCCATTGTATTTTTTGATATTCTGTCTGTATGATCATGGATCTAGTAGGTCCATATCGTATTGTATTTTCAAATCATTTGCGAATAGATAGAAATTCTATAAAGTAAATTTGTTTAGGTTACATTGTGTTCTTATAGTGCTTCAAATTTGCAATCATCTGTTGAAACAAATTAAAGTGGGATAAACATACAGTATTGATTTAAATACCCATTAATGTTTCGAGATGTGCTTTATCGTTACTCTTTCATATTTATGTGGAATATACTAATTTTGTTCACCGGTCATGTCTTTTATTCCCTCGTAGTGGAGAACGGTTTGCCTTTGGTCATCACTTTCTGAGGCCCCATGAAACCCACCATACTCCGTCCAGAAAGTTCTTCCGAAATGAGGTGGGCATATTTGTTGCAGTTTATATCAATGTAATCCTAGAAGATATTGTGTGAAATTTGTTAAACAGGGCAAAGGATTTACTGTGTATGTTAATAAACATATTTTCATGTATGTTTGACTGTTTGCTGTTTATGAGTGAGAAATATTCCCCTAGGTCATGCAATATGCATGGAGGTATGTAGGTATCAGTCAGCTGATTAGCACTTTAGAGATCCCAACAAAAATTTGAAGAAAGGAACAAAACATCAGAAGTTACTATCTAGGGACCAAGAGTGGATGAAAAGGTGATTGGACAAGTTGAAAAGCTAAAAACAAGACAAACACATCAGATATTTACAGAACAACTAAAACAATTCAATATTTACAATAATTCCTCTTTTGAAAGAGATGTGTATGACCCACTTACACCGCCACCTGTTGAGTCTATATAACTTGATGTCAAACAAACAAGTATCTGTGAACAACTGGGAAACGTAATCATCAGGACTTTGTCAAAAAACGATACAAGTGTTAGTGTTGTTGATTTTCTTTCCCTCAAGTAAAGTTTGAATGTCATAAGTAATGTACTCGTGATTGCTAGGAAGCAGGACTCGGTCTGAGGCAGTTGAATTAACCCAAATTTGTCCATGTACCTTTTCCCCTTCAGTTATTCCGAGTGCCCCTGTATGAGATCATCAGGCTAGAGTCCCTTGTTGGTGTATGCTGTGTGATGGATTTCAACACGTACTGTAAAGGTAAGACACAGACACTCCTGTCTTTTTGTGATGTAATGTATTCTGATCCACATACAGATTTCTGTGTGTCTGGATGGTGTCTAAAATGGTATTAAAGTTGAATATATTTAGATTGGTTATTTTGTGGGGTGGTTAACAGGTAGGGTAGTTAATATTATTGAAGGATTTTCAGTCTGATTGTTTGTAGGGTTTGTAAATTGGTTAATGGGTGCTTTCATTGGTTTGGTATTTGTTTTATTTTTTGGTTAGGGTGGGTTTTATTTTGACAATTGGTCAGTTTAGACAGATAAATGTATGGATCATTTCAATTTTGAAATTGTTGACTTATTTTTGTTCCTAATTTTTTTTTTGGTGGTGGTGGTGGGGGGGGGGGTGCAGTATTAGAGGAGTGAGTTAGATAGGCCAATTGGCATTAAGGCAGTTTCTCTTCAACTGTTAGGATTGTTAGGATGGTTTAGGATTATTACAAAATCATCATCTAGAATTTCTGATGAGAGAAAATATGACAAACATTTCTTTGATGGTTGTTTATCTGTGGCAGTCGTTCAAGAACGTGAAGGAGCAGGATGTGTACATCTGCGAGTATCGACTGGACCGTACCGCCCACCTCTTCAGTCCCATTGGTAAGAGTCGATTCCCCATCTGTACCAAGCAGTACGCCTTTGACAGGTTCGAGAAGAAATTAATGCCAAAGAGAGACTACACAGTAAGTGACATTTTTTAGCTCTTCCTTACAAACCCCTATCCCTGTGCCACATTGATACTTTTTTATCCCCTCGCCCGATGAAGTCGGAGGGGGATATAGAAACGCTACCGTCCGTCTGTCCGTCCGTCCGTCCGTCCATCCGTAACACTGGTTTCTGTTCGATAACTTTTGTAATGATTCACAGATTTTCATGAGATATGGTATGAAGGTACATGATATCAAAATACAGCCTAATTTCGATTTCGGAGTGTGTAGCTCAAAGGTCAAAGGTCATAGCCCCCAAAGCTATGTAACTGGTTTCCATTCGATAACCTTAGTAATTTTCAACAGTTTTTAATGAGATTTGGTATGAAGGTACATGATATCAAAATACAGTACAAGTTCGATTTTGGAGTGTGTAGCTCAAAGGTCAAAGGTCATAGCCCTAAAAGCTATGTAACTAGTTTCTGTTTGATAACTTAAAGTAATTTTCAACAGATTTTCATAGATTTGGTGTGACAGTACATGATATCAAAATGTAGCCCATGTACGATTTCAGAGTGTGTAGCTCAAAGGTCAAAGGTCATAGCTCAGCAAATGTGAAAATTGCTATTTAAAGGTCGTAATTGTACATATCCAAAAATTTGGTTTCCTTTTCATAACTTTAGTAATGTTAAACAGATTTTCATGACATTGGGTATGAAGGTACGTAGTATTAAAATACAGCCTAAGTATGATTTTGGATTATGAAGGCCAAGAGGCAAAGTTCACAGTTCATTAAATACATGAATATAGGCTATTTGTACCCGGCGAGGGGATGCTATGCTTTGCATTGTCCTTGTTTTTTTTATTAATTTGTGATAGGAAAACACAATATAAGGTGGAAAGTCACAAATTCTTGTATGAACAAATGCTCCCACCAGAAAGGCCTTAACACTAAATTGCCTCTAACTTGCCAACCATTGTTTTTTTTCACATGAAATCAAAATAATGTGATATGTTTAGATCTTTCTGTCAGTCTGTTAAGTGCAAATATCAAATAAGTCAATATTTCTGAAATTAGAGAAAATTTACTGTTAAGGCTCTTCTGACGGGAACACATGCTAAGGCCTTCTGTAGGGCACACGGCGA
>JZLH01S0119184.1:27724-46318 GCA_001188425.1 Eucidaris tribuloides
AAAAAAAATTTGTCAAACCCCAGAGCTTATTCTATTAATCTGTTGTGTAAAAATTAAACAAAAAACCAAGAAAAAAAGTCTTTTGGTATTTTAAACTACACTGTGTTTCAGTTTGTATGTTTATTGTGTTGTTTGTGGATGTTGTTGTGTGTGTTGTTTACAGTTGCATGTGCTATGGGGGTGGCAGAAAGGTTGTAATTTTGTACAACCAGTGGTGGTGAATGGCCGGGGAGGGGTTGGGGGTGTGTGTGTGGTTGTGTGTGTGTGTGTGTGTGTGTGTGTGTGTGTGTGTGTGTGTGTGTGTGTGTGTGTGTGTGTGTGTGTGTGTGTGTGTGTGTGTGTGTGTGTGTGTGTGTGTGTGTGTGTGTGTGTGTGTGTGTGTGTGTGTGTGTGTTTGTGTTTGTGTGTGTGTGTGTGGGTGTGTGTGTGTGTGTGTGTGTGTTTCTAATCGCCTCCAACCGCGGACGTTTTTGGATTAATTTCACTGTACAACCGCGGATGTACCTTCCAGGGGGACGGTCCACGTTTTTGAGCTTGTTGTAATTTGAGGTGCTTATGCGTCATTACAACTAGTAAGCAAGGTCTGGGGGTATAATAGAGAACGTCTGTGTTTGGAGGTTGTGTACCATAATGTAATACGTCCGCAGTTGTCGGAATTTTCGTCCTCTTCAATAGGTACAAAATGGTTGTGTGTCCTCGGTATTACTGTTACAAACACACACTCACACACGGACACACTCACATAAAAAAATTGTACGTCCTCGGTTCGAAGGTGATTACACGGGTGTATGTGTGTGTGTGTGTGTGTGTGTGCGTGCGTGCGTGCGTGGGTGTGTTTACCTTCTAACTGTGGATACTGATAAGCCCAATAAACTTCCCGTACACCAGTAACATTCAAACAATAACAAAGATCATTCATAAACATTTTTGAAATGTCTTGATTTGTCTTTTATTTGCAACACCCAGTTGGATAATAATAATAATAATAATAATAATAATTGTAACAAACAAGAAACAAACACTTCTTACATATATAGAGAACTGAAATATCACATCAAGTCGGTTCTAATAGTGTTCATGAGCTTGCGATGCCATGCCACCCCATTTCGTGGGTCAGGTGGGCCACATACGTACCTCTTTTCCTGGGTAAGGGGGTCAATTTGGGCCCAGTTTCTCACGCGAAATTCACTTGAGAAATGCTGGAATAGGGGGTACCTTTCACAGACTTCATGCTGAACACTCAAGAAAGATGAATGTCTGCATTAAATTTCTGGAAGGCTGAGTGTTTATAAAAAAGTGGAACCTAACTTCCACAAGGAATATTTAATTAGATAAACATAACTATGTTTATTGCAATACATCGCAAAGATAGTTTATTATTGTTTCATCTGATACCATATTCGTAATAATTAACCTTGAGCTATAGAATTACAAACATTTTATATGAGCAATGTCAAAACTTCTTTTCATCAGCACAGTCACATATCGTTAGTCACAGAGACCACTCCTATTGTTAAAGATCTGAATCTTGTGCGCAAAGCAGTTTTGATATTGCTCATTTAAATTTTTTGTAATTCAATAACCCAAGGCTTAATCATTACAAATATAGCATCAAATGAAAGAGTAATAAATTATCTTTGCGATGACATATTGCAATAAACATAATTATGTTTAGAAGATTATATATTTCTGGTGGAAGTTCAGTTCCGTTTTTGTATAAACACTCTGTATAGGGTTCGATAACTCAAGGCTTAATTATTACAAATATAGGATCACATGAAAGAGTAATAAATCATCGTGCCACTGGCAGAAGGTCGTTAGCAAATGCTCTAAGTAGAAGGGCGTTAACAGTAAATTGCCTCTAATTTGAAACCCATAAGCTTATTCCATATTTTCGCCTTACGTACTGATAGAAGGATCTAATAGATCACAATACATTGATTTCATGTGAAATAAGCCAATGGTTGTCACGTTACATGCAATTTACTGTTACGTACTGATAGAAGGATCTAATAGATCACAATACATTGATTTCATGTGAAATAAGCCAATGGTTGTCACGTTACATGCAATTTACTGTTAACGCCCTTCTGCTTACAGCATTTGCTAACGACTTCTGCCTAGCCGCACAATGACCATTATCTTTTACGTGACGTATTGCATAACATAATTTGCTTTAGAAGTATATACATTTCTGGCTGGAAGTTCGTTCCGTCTTTTTATTAAGACCTCTGTATAGGGGGTCCAAAAAAAATAATGACATCAAACACCCAAGATAGCAGGTGCCTTTCAAAATGTGGCATGGGTACTGGGCACCCTGAAATTTGGCACACAGAGGGGGCGGGGATGAGGATGTAACCAAAATTAGGGTGTGTTAACCCGTGTACTAAAAATTTCGTGTATCTATCCATAGACTTTGACAGGGTCCACTCGGTTCCTGTAAAAGCAACATATTACGTCGCGGGGTGTAAGAAACTTATACCAGTCAAACCATGTTTTAGCGGCCCACCTGTTCTATTAGCAGCCAACCTGTCTTATAGTGGCCACTAAAATGATTCCCTTGGAGACAAATCGTGTATTAAAGAACTGTACTATAGCAGTCACCTGTCTATACAAGGCCCATCTTTGTTTCCCTTGGGTGGCCATTAGAACAGTTTCACTGTATCTCAAATTTTTGGTGACAATACTCCTCTCTTTTTCATGTATCTGTGGCTCGGAAGCTGGGAGTTTGTTCTTTAAATATGATCAGATTTTAGTCTCAGAAGTTAAAGCTGTTTTTGCTGGTCTTAATCCTGGGCGTCAGAAACCGCGGATGTAGCTCTGCTGTTTAACTTATTGGGATTTCAGAATCTTGAAGCGAAAGATTTTTCACATTTTCCCTTTGTTACTGTTGTTAACTTCCGTGGATATTTTGGCTTCTCTGAAATTTTATTTTGAGATACAGGCCTTTAGTACTCAACAACTCAATTTGCATTTTTGCACTGAACACATACTATTATCCAACACTTTATCCCACATATACAACAGTCCGCAGGATGTGGGAAAACTGTCGGACACATAACATGACCAGTTTGTTTCTCCAGTTCTCTGTATTAAATGGAGTCAATTATATTGATCATTTTTAAAACCATTTTATAGTTTCTTTGAAACATGTTTGCATGCTTTTTTTTACACTACAAAATACAAAATAAGTAGCTTCTTGGAAGCCTATTTAGCTTTTTTCCTTTTTTTTCTGTTTCTGTTTTCTTTACACATATTTTACACATATTTTTTGTGTGTATCCACATATACAAATTGTACTGACTATAAACATACATAAATGTAATAGATTATAGATAAAGCTTTGGATAAAAAAGAAAACCTTTTTTCTTCTTTTTTAAAGTTTTGAAACACATTTGGGTTTCTAATCCTCTTCCAACATTAGCAAGACACAACTTTGAGGGAAAAGTCTGTAATAACTTTAGTCCCGTAACCAGCCAAAGCACAAAAACAGCATATGATATATAATCTTCGAACACAAGCATGTACATGTAATTATTATCCAATAGCTGGACGAATCACATCATTTCCCTCGTTTTTGCTGCTCCTGACCCACTAGCATTTTGCACTTATTGACCTTCATGTGAATATCACTGGGCAGGTCCATCGAATTCTTAATTTTTTATTTCAACACAAATATTTCGGTAGATAAAAATTCTCGAGTCCATTTACGATGTCAATAACAAAATTTCAATATGTCATTACTTTTCATTCTTATCTCCTACTATTCCTGCATGACGGATCGACAAAATATAATACTGGCACAATACTCAACATATGCTATTACTTATTTATCAAAATTTATGTATATTTCATGGACATGTTTTTCTTCTGACAAGGAGAGTGGCTTGCCCTGGTTCTGGGTACACTTTGCCAACAATTACAATTTATGTACAAAAATGTGCAAAACTGAAAATCAACAAAGGAACAACTTGGGTCAAGTGAAATAAACATAATAATGGTTTTTCATCCCAAATTTGCTATACTTGTCCCTGAATGTTCATGCACCAAGTGTAGTAATCATGGAGTGCACATGCAATATGAGACGATGTTTCAATTTTATTTTTATTTTTGTAAATCTTATGGAAGAACACATAATTTGACTGTCATGGCACTGAATAATACAGAAATATGATTCTCTTCATAAGCAAAAAAAAAAACACCAAGAGCCCCGGGGGGCACGACGCTCACCTGAGGTCTCGCATACTCTCTGTGGTGCCCATAAAGAAAACATCAAGTATACATAGTTTTGGCCCTTGGAACCTGATATCGAGGCACCAACGCAGCCACATGAACCACTCGAAAAAGTTTGCATTACGTTAAGTTAAATTCTATCATCCAATCTATGTGTCTCACCCTAGCATGTAAACATCTGACCTTATTAGACCTGTGACCTACTTATGTGTCCTTTGACCCCAATTAAACATTGAGATCCTTATAGTATGTAAGGCATCTACCATCCAAGTTTAAATGGGCTGATACCAACCTCGGTAGAAAATTGCAGGTATATTCTATCATTTGACCTCATTTGACCTTTGACCTACATATGTGACCTTTGACCCGCAAATAACATAGAGGTCCCTGTTACGCATCTACCATCCAAGTTTGGTTACAAACGGGCTTGTGGTTAGAAAGTTACTTAGTTTGGGCCCTTATGGGCCCTGCCCCCTGGGCCCCCATGGGGGCCAGGTGTACCATTTCAGGAAACCTTATCCCCTCCCCTTCAGGATCATTCCCACCAAGTTTGATCTAAATCCATTGATGTGCTTCAAAGAAAATGTATTATTCCCATAGAGCCCTCCCCCAACCTGTTGCTCCCTCAGGAGCCAAACGGGGCCACCCTGGGCATTGTCATGAGGAACAATAATTCATCACATATAGAGGTATTTACACACATAGTGACTTAGCTAAACTGTTTCTGGATCTAGAGAAGAAGCTTGAAAATTACCCACTTTTGGCCCTTTAGGGGCCCACCCCTAAGGATCATTCCTGCCAAGTTTGGGCTAAATCCAATCATGCATTTTAAAGTAGAAGATGAAAATGTGTAAAAGTTTATGCAAGAAGAACGACACAGAACGCACGACGAAAAGCGATCGCAATAGCTCACTTGAGCCTTTGGCTCAGGTGAGCTAAAAATGCAACCCTCCTCGAAACATGTTGGAAACAGTGTGCTGGCAATTTAGTCAATAATTGCTAACATTCCAAACATAAATTAACCCCCTCCCCACAACAAGTCATAGAAATTGCCTATTTTTCTGTTGTTGCACTGTTTAACCATCTCCATACCACTAATCTAATATTCTAGGAAAAAATGACATTGCCAGTTTGTGAAGTCTTGACTTTCGGATGCATAGAAATAAAAGCTCAAGATTCAGAGTGATAAACATGCTAAAATCAAATCAAATATAAATGCAATACCAGATTTAGGTGTGATATGATGCCATTTTCAGTACAGGTGTTTATTTTCAGAGGCAAATTGACACAAACAACAGTGGTAGTTGTAAAATTTTCAGATACACCTACACAAAATGTTTTCAAAGGTAGCTATATATATATCATAAAACAACATTCAACGATTAGCATGAAACAATGAAAAATAACATTTAAGAATAAATACTTAATTTTCAACAGACAAAAACTAATAATTTCATAAATACATATTTCCTTTCTCCAGAAGAAAAAATATCAAAACATATAAATCTTTGGTTAATTCTCAAAATTTAGGCAAACATTCTAAAGGAAAAAATAACAACAACAACAAATATATACACAATTTTGATTAGTTAACGTAAGTCACATGTATTAAATTACCATGTATTTGGTTAATTTGTGTTTGTATTTTAAAATCAAGAATTACATAAAATATTGTGTTTATCGAACAAGTCTTGATACTACATTAAGACAGAAATATTTTGGCAATCTGAATTTTTACACTGCATGGTAAGGGTGGAAGCCGGGCCAGGTTGACACCCGGAACCTGCCCGGTTGGGGATTTTTGCCCGACCCGGGCTGGTACCGGGTTAGAAAGCCACATCGCAAAACCCGGTAATATGAGCCCAGTAAGAAATTAATAAAGTGAATAAATAATCATATGAATAATAAATGCTGGTCATTGACTTCACAATTTCGGTACAAAATTGTGCAACAAACCGTCGGCAAAGCAAGTCAGTTGTTGCATTGCTTTCTCTCCAAAATCAAATGCATCATCATTCCCAGAAAAGTCCATTATTTTTTTCATAATATAAAAAGTTGGGTATATCAGGGGCTTTTAATTTTTGCTGGATTCCAGGCCGGGCCGAGACCCAGTAAGAATTTTGACATTTTCCTGGCCAGGTCTGAACCATGTTTCTGCCTCTGGCCCCAGCCTTATTGCAAGCCCTTCATAACACAGCTTTCCACCCCCCCCCCTTTTACACCCACATTGTACACGAACCAACTGCTAACATGAATTTGTGCTTTAATTGGATTCACATACTTATAATGAAAACTCATTTTGGTGAAAATGTGGGCATTTAAACTTCGAAATTTGCACAGTGACGTGCATGTGCACGGGCCGTTCCATTAGTTCCAAATTGTCCAATCAGCCGTTAGTCGAAGGTTGCGCAGAGTTTAACCGTTTAAATCAGTGTGCTCTGCTGGTCGTGCAAACGTTCACATAACCGTGTTCTGAATTTGCGAAAAATTTAAACTCACAGGAAGAACAAAGCATATCATTATTAGTTTTTCTAATAAAACAACAGATTCATGACATGTGGATCTCAAACTCTCAACATGCCATTTGTAGGTATTAAACTACCCTTTGGTATTGATAATTAAGGGAAGTGATGAATTGCAAATCCTGAAAGCAATCTTTAAAGTGACTAAAGTAAACTGTGAATAGCAAACCAGACACCAGTGTTGTGTTTTCCCCTTGAATGCATAATGCATATACATTGTACAGAGTATATAACTTCATATAGTAGGTTGTCCGGCAGAAGGGCCTCAGTATATGTTCCCAACATAAAGGCCTTAACAGTAAATTTTCTCTAATTTTAGAAATATTGCCTAATTTGATATCTGCACTTAACAGACTGACAGAAGGATCTAAAAATATCACACTACTTTGTTTGATGTGACAAGAGCCAATGGTTTCCAGATAGAGATAATTTAGTGTTAAGACCCTTCTGAAGGGAAAATATGCTAGGGTCCTTCTGCCGGACAACCGACAATATATATGTATGAGAAGATGAACTCAATTTAGATACAGAATTATTATTTTCTTTTATTCTAGGTTAGGGAGGAATATAGAAGGAATAATATGCCACACTGGGAACTGGAAATGCAACAGTACCAAATGAATTAGGTCACTGCAAAATGCTTTTCTAATTTCCAAGAAATGATTATTGTAATGATTTCCCTTTCTCATTTCAGATTTTGCCAACTTGCTTTGCCTCCTTTGTATACTCTGGAAAGGCCAATGAAGAAATAGGAAGGGCAATCAAAATGCAAGCAATATCAAAACAAACACATCAACATACCAGAAATGATAGCAATTGCATGATAAATGCTTTTCTGTCCTCTTTACGATCATTGTACGCAATTATTGTTTCACATATTAACTAGGTAATATAGATCCTGAATGTCATAACAATCAAATAAATAAAAACTGTTTATAAGCAAACAAATTGATAAATGATCATCCATTTGCAGAAAAGATTAAATAGGAGATGCATAAGGTCAGATTAAGTGAGTTCCTCGTAAGATTCTTGTAAATCAAGAACGTTAAGATTTTACGCTCTGAAATGGTGCATTATTATCAATATTTGTAATGCTAGATATCTCATTAAAACTAACAGATGGAAGAAGAAGAATCAAAATTTTGAGACTGCTTGTGCACTGTGAGGCATAATAATTTCACATGCAATCTTGCAATATGAGAAATTAATGTGACCATTCCATCTGAAAGTTTGATTATGAATATGAATGAATTGTTTTAACAAACCATCACTGGAATCACACAGCACCAGAACCTCAAAAAAGTACATAAAATAAAATAGCTGAATCAATTATTAAATAATTCATTAAGAACAAGAATTAATGCACAAATAATCCTTAACAATTTGACAATATTTTGAAACTAAATTTGCATCCTAAACTAGATGAAAAATTGATGCTTTGAAACCATAATGATGCCAAATGCTTCATTTTCCATAATTTTTTTGATTATTGTTTGCCTGTCTAAAAGATAGTAGTTTTTCGAGAAATACACTGAAGTTGCAATAGCCACGTTTGATGCGTACTGTCTAGGAATTAACATAAATTGAAGTCAACACTTTCCATAAATTTTCTCCAAATTCTATGTTTTATATATTGTACATCATAAAGCTTGATCATCTATCCACAAAATACACACTGTTTATAATATTTTCACGATACATGTATCAATAGAGTACCGGTACATTATAGTTATTTTCAAGCACAAACCGTGAACGATACAAGGCAACTGAAGAAAATATCAGAAGGCACCAAATAGTTGAAGCATACATTTATAATCCCCCATGTCATACACTTTCTACCCCAAACTTCTGCAACTTTTCTTTTCAGTACATTGAATATTGCATATAGATATGCTTGCACTGTGCGCAATAAAAGGAGCCACCACTAAAAGCACCAAACTTTGTCAATTTTCACTTGGTTTACTGCAACAGACCGAGCAAAATTGTGAATTGTGAACCGTGAATGACCAAGCAAATTTTTTTATCGTTTCCCAGAGCATACCAGAAACTTTTCACTCCCAATGTTTTGCAACAGTCACAAGTTTTTGTATGAAGCCCACATATTTTTAAAGGAAAACGCACTCGTAAAATTTTCCTTAGAATTGGATACGCTGAGAAGTTAGGAAAAGAAACAAATATCTAGCTGTGACCAGTCGTCGGGTCATGGTGGCGCTATACCGTTGTCGCCCGAATGGGAGATTGCGGGAGTGAGATGGAGTGCAAGCTACAAGAGCCCACCGTGCTCTTAGGCGATGCGTCTGTCCTGTTAGGAAGCAGCTTGCTGTTGCTCCCGGGTTCGACTCGCCGCTGCTGCTGCTGCTCCGTGGTTGTCATGACGACGTGAACTCGCTGATGCTCCTTCCGCCACGTCCGCCAGATGGTGCAGTGATAGCGCAGCGACATCTGATAGGGAAGGCAGACAAGAGAAAAGAAAAGAAATTCCACACGCTGAATTCATGTTTATTTCATCCTTGAGAAGATATGTCTGTTGCTGTGGTAATACAGCGATAAAAAGTGCGTAATAAATATATTTAAACACCCACAGGGACGATCATATACTCCACATTATAAAGACCAATATATATATGTCTCTACCACATTAAAAAAGGGTATTATATTCATTTGCATTGTATACTATGCAAACATACCCATGCTGACACATATATTTATTAATAGGTATATGCAAAAAATACAAAAAATATACAGGCACACAATTAATTAATTGAAAATGAGTAAAGACAAATACTTCAAATGTATCTTGTTAACTCATCATTTTCTAGACTTTGGAATTGTTGTAGCTCTGTAAAACACAGGTAATCTGGATTCTGCACATTTATTAATGGGCGTAAGTATCAAAAACAAAACAAAAACAAACACAGGAATGAGGAACACAATTAATACACTGAAAATAATCAAAGAAAATGAAATACAGTACTTTAAATGTACCTGGTTAACTCATCATTTTCTAGATTTTATGATTGTTAAAGCTCTGTAAAACGGTAAAATCCAGGAAATCTGGAATCTACAAGCAAATGCAGTAATATCTTTTCTGAGGCATTTATAATAGGCTAGGTAATCTGCTGAACTTTATAAATGTAGTTTGGATATTGCATGCCTTAAAACAGTTATTTATCTGGGTCTGCATAAAACAAAAACTAAACGAATTGAAACCACACTAAATGATACTTTTCATGGATCTCACCTTCTAAAAGGCATTAGCATTATTGTTGGTATTATATTCAAATATTCGTGGCTCTCACAACCTCTGATATAAATGTCTTCATTTTGATTTAAATATCTACCCATCTATTTATTAGCTTTCTAGCTACCCATAAACCCATCTACTTATCCGTCTATCCATCCACTATTTAGCTTTCGAACTGCCCATCTGTTAATCCATCAATCTATCTACTTGCATCTTTTTATCAATCCATCTATCTATCTATCTATCCATCTATCTATCTATCTACATGTATCTATCTGTCCATCTATCCACACATCAATTTAGCTATCCACCTATATAACACTGTGGAAGACACGTTTAAAAAAATTGTTGAACTTTGCTATCTGACATATCTGACAGTGTTTGAATGGACCAATAAACACCTTAGAACACAAAAGTTTGGACAGTTATGCTGTCACTAGTACAATATGTGCAGATACAAATTGGCACATTAATTTCCTATCGGGCGATAGGAAATTCTGCAACACAGCAGTCTATGGGGGAAAGCAGGAATGGCCTCTCAATGATTTTTACTTTTTTAAAGCACTTACTGATCGTTTTAAACTGCAATTTTTTCAGGGCTTCAGGGAATCATGCAGCTCAGATTTTTTAAACTGGAAACACTGTTATACAGTGCCTTGAAGCTATATTACCCCATCTATGTACTTGCATCTATCTATCTATCCATCCATCTATCCATTCATCTGTTTAGCTATCCACGTATCTAGCCACATTTCTATGTACGTATCCATCTATTCTTCTAACTCTCCATCTATTTATCTATTTATTTATCTTTCATTATATCCATCTATTTACATGTATATGGATACGGTACATGATCTATCCATCTATCTATTTTGTCTATGTACAGGATAGTGGCCAACCACAGGAAATAAAAAATGTGGCCTTTATAGACAGGTGGCTGCTATACACAGGTTCTTAATCTCATGATTTGTCTCCAAGGAAATAAGTTTAAGCAGCCAAAGACAGGTTAACTGCTAAAGGGAGGTGGCCACTGAGCCAGATTTGACTGTACATGTATCTATCTACGTATATATCTATCTATCCATCTACATGTATCTATCTACATGTATCTATCTATCTATCTATCTATCTATCTATCTATCTATCCACACAGTTCAACATACTGTATTGCTGTCACTGCACGCCTTTGCTATAAAGCCAAACTGAAACCTAAACAACAAACCAGACTGCTCCTTTAACGTAGGAGTCCCAGATATAGAATCAGACAAGAGAATACAAGCCAAACTGGTGAATTCTGCATATCCTCAAGGTAATCGTATTATCATACAATGCAAGCCGAGCGACAAGCCGCACAAACATAATGTCGTGTAAGCCACATGCATGTGATTTCAAATTTCATGGCCTACATGTTTTTTGATTGCAGCTCCACTGCCTTCAAACAGAACTAAACCGCAATTCGCAATTTTCCTTGATGGAAGGAAATTAGATGAAACAGTTCATTGTGCGAAATGAAATGTATTCTGATATGGTTGACAAAAAATGAAAAAAAAAAACGATGGCAAACGGTAAATTGGAAAATTAGATGCACCATTTTTCAATCGGAGATGTAAATTGACTTCTGGGTTATTGACATATGAGAAATAAATTCATGTTTCCTCTGCATGAATGTATGTATGTATATAGGCTATGTGTAAATGTTTGGATGGATGATTATGCTATTCATATGTTATAATACAAGATAGGTAGGCCATACACTGTTTAGATTTTTCCAATTTACTGAACATTTTCACTAATACTAAAGGTAAAATTACATAATCAACATTACATAATCAACATCATCACCTAATTCTCATCGAGTTATACAAACAATTAAATGTTTACATGAACAGGATAAATGAATAATTATTGCAAAAACAACTTCAACCATAGTTGATCTGAAAAAGAATACCTAAAATCATAAACTGGTTTATTATCACAAAGATAACGATCCGACTGTCACTCTAATATTTCTTTTATGATTAAAACGTTTTTGCCATTTCCATATCAATATTTAAACATTTCCTTGCTCAAAGCATTTACTATAATCCATTCAAAATACAATTTGGCAGAGTGCTTCAATTTATTTCTTTTCTTCTTTTTCCTAGTTTTTAATAGTTGGCTATTGTGACTACGTGAGGAAATATCCATCATACAGTGAAGTATATGAAAAATGTCAAAAGATAAAAGTTTTTTGTATGGAAGTAACATTAAAAAATTAAGGTCCATATACTATACAAGCCTGAAAAAGAAAATAAATAATGACTGCATTATGGCCCAAGACACTGAATTAACAGCTCAGTCTAATAGACCACTTTAAAATTATGCGACATTTATTCTAGAAAAATCTAGACATGATGAGGTAACTATAATGTCACTGAATATTTCTGAGACATAGCAAAGTACAGTCAAACTGCTATAGAATGGCCAGACAAGGAATTAACCCATTCAAGATATTGTCTATAGATATCAAGACGTGACCAGTCCTAGATGGGTTAAGATAAAATCTTAATATTATCATGTAGTGTACCGTACATGTACAATGTAAGTTATACACAGGCCGTCGGCCAATGTTGGGGCTACAACAGCATTTTTGCTTTCAAAATGCAGTTTACTGACACACTATTATTTCTAGTATCAAGTCTGGCATCTATTTATCTATCTATCTATCTATCTATCTATCTATCTATCTATCTATCTGTATCTATCTAATTATCTATCCATCCATCCATATATCTGTCTATCTGTCTGTCTATATCACCTCGCCCTTTAAAAATCATAACAATTACAGATACCTCCCCAGCACTGAAAACCATATGTAGCAGCTACTGTACAGTGTGTCTCAAAAATAATTTTGCAAATCAAAATCGCCCTCTTTGGTAATGATGTGGTGCTTTACATTCACCATAAGGGCATAGTCTTAGCTTTCTTATTAAATTGCGTTTGTCCTGTTACAGTTTGCTTGTTTTAATCCTGAGTACATGTTATGTTTAGGGGTAACAACGAAAAGGTTAAAAATCACAAATGCTGCCACTTTACAATGTTTATTACAGTCAATGATAGCATCAGTCCCCCTTCTGTAAAAGTGACACATTGCGCATTCCACCCTTTTGTTGCTTACAAGATATCTTGCAGATCAAAACAAGGAATTGCAACAGAACAACACCATTTGAAAGCTAAGACTTCTATCCTCCTTAGATGCTTGAATGTAAACAGTTGTCACAGCAGTATATTTAACTTGTCAAAGAGGGCACTTTCAATTGTACAATTTATTGAGAAGTGTGCCAGATGCTCAAAAAATTGTGCAAGTAAAAAGTGCCATTTTGCAACTTATAAAATTATCTTGTGACATGATGCTTACATCGAACGTTCAAGGGCAATAGTCTCAGCTTTTCAAAGCCATTTTGTTCTGTTAAATTTGCCTTGTATTAATCTTTGACGATATCTGTGTAAAAAACAAACCGTGTATCAGCCATTGTGTCGAACTTTTATAAGAG
Organism: Eucidaris tribuloides; assembly: GCA_001188425.1. NCBI lineage: Eukaryota > Metazoa > Echinodermata > Echinoidea > Cidaroida > Cidaridae > Eucidaris > Eucidaris tribuloides. Next base: position 41,260 of record JZLH01S0119184.1, read on the forward strand.
ACTGCAGAAAGTGGCAGCAATTGTGATTTCACCCTTTCTTATTTAAATAAACATATCTCAAGAGTAAAACAAGCAAATTGAACAAAAGTGACGATTATTTGAAAGCTAAGACTAAGATTTGACGTAAAGTAAGCACATTCACAAGAGTATTTCTAATTGCGAAGAGGCAGTTTTCACTTGCACAATTTTTTTTGAGACCCTGTAGTGCAGCTAAGTTTTCCTTTTTGTGCTGCACAAATAAGCAAGCAATTCCTCATTTGCAATTTTACGGTTTTAGGCTTTTAGACCCACTCAAGTTGGGCAAGTCAGTAAGAGTGATAAATCGAAGAAAGTGATACTTGTGACAATTCATGCCACTAAAAGAAATATAACCATTAGCATGAAAGCATAAAAAGGTTTAGTTACCACCAACGGCTATGCAGGGGGGGTGTTTGGGTGTTCAAAACCCCCCTTTTCCCCCATAGTCACCCCCTTTTTCGTCAAAGGGGGGTGTTTAAAAATTGTGAAATAACCATGAAAACATGAAATAAATGTTGATTTTTCTTGGATGTTGGAAAAAAAATCCCCCCCCCCCCCCCCCCCACTCCTGTTCGGAAAAAAAATCCCCCCCCCCCCCCCCCCCCGAGCGAGTTTTCGGCGGCTGGCGTTACCGGGACAAATGTTGACCCTAGGATTTGGCCGCGGATGAACACCCCCCTTGGCAAAATTCTGTGTACGCCTTGAGTACCACAATTTCTGATGAATTATTAACCCTTTGCGTGCAAATAACATCTATAGAAAAATTAGCATTTTCAATACACCAATAAGGAAAGCAAAAGAAAGAACAATTGTCATTATTATCCCCTCAGAATAAATTAAGCGTGTAAAGAGTTAAATGGATAATTACAGCATCTGAGACCACTTTAAAGTATTTTAAAATGCAAAGAAGCAGTCTATGTCTAGACTACATAAAATATATGTGGGAGTATGTGTGTATGTGTGTTTGTACGTGTGTTTGTGTGTGTGTGTTTGTATGTGTGTTTGTGTGTGTGTGTGTTTGTATGTGTGTGTGTGTGTGTGTGAGTGTGTGTGTGTGTGTGTGTGTGTGTGTGTGTGCATGCATGTGTGTGCACGTGTGTGTGTCTGTGTGCACGTGTGTGTGTGTGCATGCATGTGTGTGCACGTGTGTGTGTCTGTGTGCACGCGTGTGAACTCTATGATTGTTCACATTTCAATCAAACATTAATTTTCTCACCAAGCCATAATGTAGAAAAGAGGAAAATAATATATTGTGAACTAATCACAATTTGTTGGAGAACTTTTGGTTTCACTTCTGGTACAAGTCATATGACTTGCAGCCTGGAGTGATAAATGATAATTTCATTTCTGTTAAAATTTTGGTGTACTATTAAGGATTAACTAGGACTGTAATAACATTCTTTCATAGGGTTAAACAGTTTGAATCTCAATGTTCTACATACACATTGAAAATGGTTAAGATGAGGCTGATCATTGAATATTATAGAGCATGTTGACATGTTGGGTCAGTTGGCACTATTCAAAGATGATCGTCATTTGCAAATGGTTAAAACCATTCTGATAAAAAGGAAGGTAAATTATGTGCTGAACAAGGCAGGGAGGCATTAATACATTATATATTCTATCATCTTGTAGTATGAACTTTATGCCAGAATTGTTTGCAGATATGAACATCTGCAGCTAGAGGTAACAGCATTACATTACTATAATCTCCCAATAAATATTTCAAATGTCTGCTCTTTCTGATGAGGTATAACTCATATAACCTTAACACCTTCCTTTGGATGCTATAATGTAAAATCTAGTCAAAAATCTCGGGTTCCCCCCCCCCACCCGTGATTTTTCATTAATTAATTTTAAAAAAACTAAAGACATTCAGAATCTGTTATTGCTGGGATATGACTTTCGGGCATAAAGCTTTCAAATTAAAAAAAAATCCCCCAAACTAAACTTGGGCTTTAAAACTTATGTGTAATCCTATTTTATATTTTGTACTTGTATGATTATCCATGAACAGGAACTTTATAGTGGAGCAGATTAGTGAAAAATCGTTCAAATTGTGATACAAGCATGAAAATTTGCATGTGGAGTCATTTTGAGCCAACTATTACAAAAAGTACGCGGGCCACGCGAAAATTCAAAATGGCCGCCCAAATTTGCATTTTGATCATAAAAATGCACCCCTTCGGCCAATTTTGATGTTTTTTTTTCTAATTATATGTTTTGCACCACGTTAAATCCAAATATAACAATCTCGGACGCCATTATCCCCTCGTTCTATCATTTTCAAAGAAAAATGAATAAAAATATGACTTTTCATGTACAGGAATTGTTATTGTGCATAAACCCAGTCACTGCGGCGCGCCATAGACAACATATACAGAACAAGTAGATCTCTTAAAGACTGTCATATGACAGTGTAAATAACAGATGTCGCATGACATCAGACACGCCAGCCACCCATCCCCCCCTTCCGATTAGCCTTCCACGTCCATGGGTCATTGCCGCAAACCGCATTCAATCTGGTTCAAATAGAAATAGCGTCATGCATGGTATTAGCCCGAAAATCCTTATTATGAATTTTTGTACATTGACTAAACAAACAATTCAGATAGTTTACGCCCCCCCAAAAAACAAACTAGAGCAAGTTCGCGGGGTGTTACTCGGCGCGCAGCCGGACTGGGTATCTCTGCACCCCGGTACCATCCAAACTTTGAATGTACAGGGCTGGGCAGAACCTTTGACGCTCAATCTCGTGAAATGTCATTTATCCCCTAATACAGTACTTCACGCCAAAATACATCAATATCATAAGTTTCTCAGTTATATCGCGTAAGCCTGAGGGGAGCCGAATAGATGGACAACTTTGTAGGGCCCGGTACAGTCTGCTTTGGACTTTTTGACGCTTTGACACTCCAAAATCTTATAGTTCTTGTTGGCTATAATAAGTACTCACGCAGAACCAAGTTACATAAATTCAACGCAGGCGCGTTTCTCGCAAAGTATCGCGTAATGGATACCCAAACAGGTACGTATGTAAGGCGCCAGTTGACCTTTGACCTTTGACTTGCAGCTGCCTAAAATCTAATGATTTCATTGGTTCGGCTCAATAGTACATGACTTGGTCTAGTTCACAAGTCAAAATCCGACCAGGGCCCGGCCTCGAATATCGCGTAACTGGAGACGAATCAGACATAATTTTAGGCCGCTGTGACCCTCTTGACTTTGACAGCTTCCAAAAACTAATCTATTATACATTGGTGCTATACATACATACTTCACCCAAGTTAATAAAATCCGACTACCCACTCAAGTATCGGGCGTTATACGAGCCCGAATCAGAGCATATTTAAGGCGTGTGACCTTTGACCCTTTGGAACCTTCAGCTCCAAAACATAATCAGTTCATGGTGCTAAATAATACATTACTAACGCAAGTTATCATGACAATGGTCCGACCAGTCCGCTCATCTAAGCTATCCGCTAACGAGCCCAAAGTCAGACATATTAAGGCCCGTGACTTGACAGCATTTGACCTTCAGTCCAAATCGAATCATTCATTGTGGCTCAATAGTACGATACCTTGTCGTAGTTACATTCAAATCCGATTGGGTTCTCAAGTTAGCGCGGTCAAGAGATCCGGTAACGCGCACGGACGGTACGCACGGACGGACAACCGTGCCGGAAACATATGCCCTGCCGGCAAGTTCGTTGCGGAGGCAATAAAAAAATCCTTGTGACCTTTGACCTCTGAACTTTCAACTCAATTTAATCAGTTCACCAATGGCTCAAACACGTCCCAAGTTACATCAAACCCCTACAAGCCCTTCTAAAATTATCATGGTAACTATTAACCCAGATCAGCCATGTATGAGGTTCCGTGACCTTTGAAACTTCAACTCTGGAAATATTTAAATAGTTCATCAGTGTCCCTATCCTACATAACTGACCAAAGTTACATTGGACTCCAACAAACCGTTCTTGAGATTCATATCGTGGTAACAAGCTCAAATTAGATATATATTACGCTTTGTGACCTATGACCTTCTGACCTTTCAACTTAAAAATCCAATGAGTTCATCTGTGCATTATACAGTTCATACCCCACCACAGTTTCATTAAAATACTGACCATGGTTCTTGACTAACTGCGGTAATGAAAATCGGCAAAGTTCTTTGTAAACACACAGCATCAAAAAGAGTACACCTTTTTAAAAATAGAAATGAGACATCTTTAATACAATTTTAAAGTTAGTAGATTTCATAAAACATATAAGTGTCTGTAACCATTGCCCGGCTTTTTTCTTTCTTTAGGGAAGCTTTAATTATCACTGTATTTGCAACTACTTGCCTAGTATGGGGTTGAATTTTCACCTACATGTAACTAGAGAACATAACTATATATCACAAGAACAGATTTGAAGATAAGACTTATTCCCCCAACGATGCAAAGTGTTTCATTCAAAGCAGTGGCAAAATAAGACGGGGTACAGGAGAGCACGTGACCCCCCCCCCCCTTCCACACACACACACACACACACATAATCAAAATCGGCTGACAATAAACACATGATAACAATGAACGAAAGAAAAGGGAAAATGAAAAAGAGAACTGGGGCGAACCGAGCTAGAAATTGATCTCAGTAACATTTGAGATAGAGTTATCCACATAAGCCCTATATCTTAACATGGCAATACATGTTTTTTATTTCACAAAATATTCAAATGAGGTAAAGTCACTCGTATCGAGACTAATATAGTGAGCTGATATTCTGAGATTTCATAGTTTATAGGGAAATTGTACTCTTGTAAGCCATTTTGTATAATCTGAATAATGTGTGTTTTAAATATTTTGACTAGTATAAATGTATTTCCGGCGCTAATTGGATTGCTTGAATAACCATTGAAATTTTTCGAAATATAGATATACTTCTCTTGTAGCATATCTTAATAATCAATTATGCTTACCTCACCTATCCTAGTGTTCAAATGGTTAAAAGGACTGTGGAAGTTTGGTTGTCTGGTCCGGAAAATTTAGAGTTC
>JZLH01S0119191.1:19561-43146 GCA_001188425.1 Eucidaris tribuloides
CTTAATGTGTATTTTTCACTCTTTACACGCTGAATTTATTCTGACGGGATAATAATTACAATATTCTTCCCAATTTTCTTTGAATTTTGCTTTCCCTATCGCGGCATTGAAAATGTTATTTTTTCTATGGATGTTACTTAAAGAGAATACACAGTACTGGTTGATGATGGAAAAATTTTCATCAAAATTCCACATTTCTTTGGTTTCCAGGTGAAAGTATATTACATTTGGATTATAATGTGGAACTAATTCACTTCATATACAATAAAAAGTTGAGGGATTGGCAGTTTGAACAAGTGAAGTTTTCCATTGGTTTTGCCTTCCAATGCTAAAGTGTGTATGTCAACAATTGACATTGTCCCACATACTGATTTATGTGTTAGTACTTTGTCAGCACTGATGATTTGTGTAGTAGATTTGTCAAAAACGATGTGTCCTGTTGTTTTCAACTACTCTCTCCTGTACTTAAGTGACATTTTCAGAATACCATCTGTTCACAGAAGGTTGAAAGCAGCTGATATCAAAATGATGTTGTTCTGCAAGTCTCAACCAGTAACTGTGTATTCTCACACTTGCTAGTTTTAGTGTCTCCTGTACAAAGGTAAAGGAGAAAAACAATTATTATGATTGTTTAATTTAATTGTACACTCTAAAACCGGAAATGTTATTTTAACATTTAAAATGGCCGAGGAGTTACCACACTTTACAACACTTTCTAGATGTTACATCCAACTTTTATCCTAGTGGATGCAACATTTTATAGTGTAAGATTCAGCTGTTTAAAGGTTAAATACAACATTGAGAAAGTGTGGTTACTCCTCCGCCCTTGTAAATGTTGAGATAGCATTTCAGTTTTTAGAATGTACGATTGTGCAAAGATGCAAAATTAGCGCTCAGAGGGTTAACCGTCATCACTATTACGTACGTGTACCCTCTCGTTTAACAACAAAACTTCGATTCAATTCGTGGAATCGACACGACACCCCATAAACGATCGACTTTCACGTTTTATGTCGCAAGTTTCTTCACTATAAGTGGCAAAATGGTAGCGAATAGTACACCAATCTATTACCCTTATCATCTACGATATATACGTATTTGTAATTTTTGAGAATAGGCTGTGACATACCGCCAATTACACGTTAATACCGCGGTCATATCACCATCTGTTATGCTTGTCTGCCGCCGGCGCTGACAGATAAGACACTATTCAGTATGCGTTCCTTTTAAAGGCAAGGTTCACCCTGATTTCAAGTTGGTTTTAATAAAAGGAGAAAAATGAAAGAAATCTTTTAATGAAAGTTTGGCGAAATTCCACCAAAGAATAATAGAGTTATGAATTTCTATAGTTTTGTATTTGTGACATTGCATACAAGCAGCTCCCCCATTTGTCAAATTCAAATTTAAATTCCAATTTATTTCCACATCTCAGCAAAAACAAAGTAACATACGATACATAATTAAAAGCATATATAATACAAATTAAAATATAATATAAAATCCATAAAGTGCCATTTTCTCAGAAAAACGAAAATAATTTTACCTGTTTATTCAATACATAATTCAATTATTTAATACATGCTTCTATGAAAAAACACACACATGCAATTATCATGATCCATTAAAATGTCAATTTATGGAATTTATATAACATGACATTATGGGGAGCTGCTCGCATGTGACGTCACAAAATAAGGGTGGACTTTCCCTTTAAGTATCGACCGGGCGAATGGCCCATCTCGATAGAAGTCAACACACTTCCGGGTAACCGCAGCCCCAGAAATGAGAAGAATGCTCTCGTATTTACTCATCTGTCTGTAAGATATATTTGTAAATGTATTTCGGCAAATGAAGAAACCAGTTAAGAAACTTCAAATGTGACGCGATGACAAGATGGATATTATAATGTAATTTGCAGCGGCCCACCGAGACGCACTACGGTGGTAGCCCGAGTGTTTCTACCATTACGGTTTGGTAGAGATAATCTGAAGAAAGTGGACGGAATCTACTTTTAAATCTAGATTTCTTTGGAGGATCATAGTAAGGTATTGACTGGTAAAGCTAGTATTATGATCTTATCTCGTGGATAGTGAGGAGAGGAGTGCATAATTCATTTTAGTGACAGTATAAATTTAGCGATGAGTTTGTGTAAGAGGATAAAACAGCACTTGCACCCAGAAAAAATACGCATTTGTGTGTGTGTTGTGTGTGTATGTGTGTGTATGTGTGTGTGAGTGTGAGTGTGTGTGTGTATGTGTGTGTGTGTGTAATTGTCTGTGTGCGGGTGTGGGTGTGTGTTTGTGTGTGCATGTGTTAGTGTGTGTGTGTGTGTGTGTGTTTGTGTGTGTGTCTTTGTGTGGGTATGTGTGTGCATGTGTTAGTGTGTGTGTGTGTGTGTGTGTTTGTGTGTGTGTCTTTGTGTGGGTATGTGTGTGATATACAATTTAAATTTAATCAATTACTGTTCAACGGATTTGAATCTTTTTTAATTGTCATTTCACTTATTAATCAACTTATTCCTTCATTCATTCTCCAATATCGTTCGCATCTAGATTTTATTCGCAATCATTTATGCGTCGATCAAAGTGAGATTCCAAACACAAACGCGCGCAGAATGAAATTAAACCAGTGATATTCGATTACGTTAGTCCTCAATGGTTAATAGGCTTCCATCCGCGTTTTATCTTCCTTAGTTCATCCAACGAGTGGACTATTCCTTACCTTACAGCACGTTGTATCTTAAGATTAATGACATCATTTGGAGGCTTTCGGTGAGTAGAAGGATTACCGGGGTATCACAGAATTTAGAAAGAGATCAAGACCGAATCTACGGGCCGCCCCGGGCAACTGTAATATTCATCCATCACTTTACAGACAGAACAACAAGTCCCTATCACAGAGATGCCTAGTTAAAACAAAAATATGAGTGAGATTTTCATGACTCGGCGTCTCTGGGCGCGCGCGCGTGCGCGAGCGAGGGAACGAAGCGACTGATGAGCGGGGGAGGGTGTGGGAGGGGGGTATCTGCCCTCCCACGGTAGGGAGCTTTTTCAATTTTTAGCTCTTAATGGTGCGATCTGGTGCATACTTAAATGACTATTTTTTACTTATTTTGAAAGACAACAGGGAAATATACCTTCATTTGCAACTATCACTTTAATCCTTTGAGCTATGCTCTTTATTATAGGCCCAAGTTGCAGACTTTTTTTCCCCTCTCGGGTCCCGATGCGTGAGAAAAATGGGTGCCATGCGTGAGATCGTGAGACGGACCCTAAATGCTTGAGTCTCACGCAGAATGCGTGAGACTTGGTAGCTCTGCTATCAAAACATGGAATGTGAGATCTTGTGCGAGAACGGACTGGAGTAAAGACTTCACGCTTGTATGCATTGCATTGTGGGAAAATGTTGAAATTATTTCACACAAGGCAAAGAAGCCCTATATAGAGCAGAAGTGATGACGTCAAATTGGTTTGAGAAATAAGTGGCGACATTAGCCAAACGATAACTTAGTACAAGTGCAGCTCTTCTATTGACAGATTGGTAGAAACAACCAGCTGGGATGTGCTGCACCTGGTTCCGCCATTGTCTTAACACATATTTCTGAACCAGAGTTACGTCACACTGTGGTGCTCTATAGGAATGAAAGTTATAAGCATCCCTGAAAAAATATTAAAAAATCAGGGATTAATCAAGGAGATTGGAACCAACTCTTTGTGATAAAACAAGTGTTCCTTAATTCAATTATCTCCACCATAATAGTTCTGTCCACCATTTTCTCAGGGAAATTGCCCTGAAATAGTACAAGCATAGCATGTGCCTCTGTACCGGATTTCAAAGCCATATTCATGAGTACCTTGTATGGTTCCTACACATTCCGTCCATTAATTTCTTTAATAAGACGGGAATGAAAATTTAAGCAAGAATTATCAGAAAGTATCATTTGATAAGGTGTAACATTTTAACACTCTATAAAATCTACTCCTTCTTGCCAGCCTTCCATTCAGATTAACATACCTTAATCTTTGGATTGGGTTGAATAAGCATATCCTTATATACTCGTGTGATAAGCCTGTGACACGGAAACAGCCACTTCCCGCGTTTTTTTGGATACTGTTTTGCAACACATCCACATTAAAGACACTATGTAACATTGTGGAAACCCCCTTTGAAAAATTGTCGAACTTTACTACACCCTAGAACACAAAACTCTAGACAGTTATGCTGTCACTCGTAAGATATGTAGGCCCTACCGATAAAAATCGACACATGGATTATTCTCAGCTGATAAAAAATTCTGCATGAGAGGAGTCTATGGAGGAAAACGGGAATGATCGCCTAGTGATTTTTACTTTTTAAAAACAAAAAATGATTGTTTTGATTTGCAATTTCTTTTCAGAGCTTCTTTTTTTTATACGGTATCAGATACACTGGTGGCATAGGCAATCGCGTAGCTCAGATTTTTTTTTTTTTAACTGAGAGCATTGTTACACTATGCCTTTCATGCACAAACAAAATGGCATTTCGCTCAGCCTACGCGTTCGCACACAGAGAAGTAATCCTTTGCAGTTATCAAAATAGTATGAGGTATATATTCCCCAGCCATATGTTCTCAGCTGCTTAAACAAAGTAGCCATTGCGGAGCGTGATTCTGTCGAGATTTGAATAAATAATGAAAATTTATCACACGAGAATTCTAACATAATAATAAAGTATCGAAATATTGACTAAACTGTATTCATAAAAAAACCATGAGGCGTATAGTTGCCGTCGAAATAGAACAGCAAATTTTATTTTACCCGGTAAATGATTGGAGACCTTGTATGAAGCATGTACTTGATTCGAACAAATTTACCCACACACGTCCGAAATAAGCCCTAGAACAATATACCTATCAATCATTGTTACCTTACGAAAGGGCACGCGTTACACAGTTAGAGTTTGTGAAACACACATTCGTTAATTTGGAGACCATGCGTTGCGAAAGAAAGGAAATTAGTTATCAAATGTATTATTCAGCTCTTAGCAAAGATGAGGCTTTTATTTATGTTAAAATAACAAGTGTTTATTGAAGTATACGTCCATGTGTAAAAATAAAAGTATAACTGTGATAAAATAAAATTAAACGGAGGTAATTAATAAATCAATAATGAGCGGTGTGAAGAATAATATTAGTTATCTGGTTGACAGTGTTGAGAATTTATTAATACATGTAGGCTTTTGGAATTACAGCGCGTTTGACAACGGATTAATGAGAGAAGTACAAAGTACGGACTGTAAGTACAAAAACCCGATTATTCCGTTATGAATTACTGAAAGAGTTAATCGATTGATTCATGTTTGGTTTTAGAGAAACAATTACATATGTTAAACTCACTAAACAAAAGTGGATTAGATAAATTTATATATTTGCTTTCATTATCGTCTGTTATTTAGTGTTTTATTTGTTCCAAACAGATTAAACTGAAAACATTGAGATGGACACTACATGCATCTATGTACGTGGAGACTCTCTGTTGGATGGTACCTATATGTGATATGCATATACTCTCTAAAATTCACACATTAGTATGGAAAACAAAATTACAACACTGTGTAAACTGCCATTACAATACCACATAATAAAATTCGGACAATAATTATTGCAATTTCTCAAACAATTATTATGGTTTTCTTTAAACAATACGACCTCAACATTGCAGAGTTAAATAAACTTCTTTCGGCGGGGTTACAGAGATGCATACTTTCAGCACAGTCATGCCACCGACTATTGATTGATTTGACATAACTAATAACGCTTTATTTGAACAACATGCTCATGTCGACGTCATGACCTTTAATAGCTTGGACAAGCACCTCGCGTGGCCCAGAGGGGATCATCATGATATCCTACTGGAGCCTTAAAGGAAGATGTAGCCGGCAACTAACCGGAATAAGTTAAAGTCACAGTTTAACATTCAGCACAGTTTAAAATATCTCAGCTGCATAATCCTCCATGTCGTAAGTGTCATTCATTATACGTCTAAAAACGAAGCCCTGAAAACATTGTACTTCCAAGTGATTATTTAGCGCTTTAAAAGAGTGAAAATCCAAAGTGACCATCTCATGACCTTGTCTATTTCCTGTCATAGACCACTGTGTTACGGGTCTGACTGATTCAGAACTCGGGTGGAGTACTTATTTGTTTATTCATGCATACCATGCCAGTGGAACCATAACATTCCAAACTTGTGTATGCTAGGATGTTTTTGTCCATATTCAGCACTAATATGTAGCTCGGATATCAAAGTTTGACATTTGTTTTTTTTTTTATTGACGTTCCACAATGTTAGCATTTATCTTTAAGCAAAGAAATGACATTGTGAGTATTGTGAGAATGATGGTACATGGTGATAAAGAAAACCTAAATAAGGGTCTGTGTGACACTTAACCTCAGCAAGGCCCTATCAATTAGTAAATTTCCAATTAACATTACGTCTGCGCAAAATTTCTCCATAGAAGAAGATCACAGAAACAGCTACAGGGGGAGGAACATGCATCGGTAACATCAGGTCAGCTCAAGGCTAGCGCACGTGCTATCTGATTGGTTGGCAAGAACTTACAGCTACCCCAAAATCTTTCTTAACTTATTCCTGTTAGTTGCGGGATACATCTTCCTTTAAAGAGGCGCAAAAAAGCAACGACTACAAGAAATTATTTTTATTTTACCGATCACAGACAGGATGCATCTGTTGATGGGAATATCGTTAGACAGTTTAAAGTAAACAAAATGGTTTTATTCATATTGGTTTGAATTTGATTTTCCTGGAAACTCGTGGATTTATGATGACGACTATAATCATACGTATTTTCCAGTGATAACATGCACTTTAACAGAAAATATATTTGAAAAAGTTCTTTTGCGTTAGATACCTGAATATTATGCGATAAACAAGGAAATTATCATATACTGCACAGCTCAACTAGAAACCGAAAAGTACCTAAGGCATTCATGTAACTCTAATGATCCAAATATTCATCAAGCGAAAATAATAATTTCATTTTACTGCAGTAAATGGTAATTTGATTTAAACGATACATATTTAATGCACCAAAAGATATAATGCCAAGCAGAGCATACGAATTCCTCCTTTATTTTCGACATAATTATACATATTTGGACTGGCAATTTGAATAAACGTGATCTTTTAGAAATGGGAAATGTATGACCGAGGTGAAACGAATTCCCTTGCGAATATGTCAGCCACCATTTGGGTAGAGATGCGGCATGATTTCACGAATGTCTTATCGAAGCATCTTCAGCAGGCAGCATAGTTCTATAAATAGAAACACAACGTCAGATTCTCAGTCACCGGCATTAAGCTGAGATCATGTCTACATTTGTGAGGATCAGAATGTCCCGATAACGCTCACGCTTCATAGACATATACATGAATGCATTTCGATGTTCTTCTTTCTTGCCATGCATGACCTACTGAGGCTCCTGACTTACAGGCGAAAGCTGCAAATTAAGCGTCAAATTCTGACAAGATATTGCCTGTTGCTTCGAATGTTGGTGAAACATGAAAAGAGTGGTATTATTTTTTTAAACAAAAACGTATAACTATCTATTTTTGTATTGTGTAATGCATTCGCAAATTTCCAGAAAAATGTGTGAATTTCTATGACGTCACACGGATTTTTAGTAAATAGTTGTTGATGAAAAACATACGAACGTTTTACTAGCTCTATTAAGCTCAAGTATATATATGTAGACAATTGATATCTTCTCTCTTACGAAGCGACCAATACTTAAGACTGCAGGGTCATGTTGTGATGCAATATTCTAGTTTGCAAAGACAGACCCATTAATCCGTGAAACTGTCTTTGTTTTGTTTGCATTGTTTTGCATTGTTTGCATTGTGTGTGCGTGCTGTGTCAGAGTGGTGTGTGTGTGTGTGTGTTGTGTGTGCGTGCTGTGTGTGTGTGTGTGTGTGTGTGTGTGTGTGTGTGTGTGTGTGTGTGTGTGTTTATGTGTCTGTGTTTTAATATTCTCTTTGTACCATACATGTATTTCTATAACACTATTCTGCACAGACTGCCGATTGTAAATCTAACGACCATGCATTTCCGAAACAACGCATAATCTTTCATCATGACAAACAGACCATGAAATTCAATCCAAGAACAAAACACCTCTATCAGAAACGGATTTGAATACGGGCAAAATGCTTTACGGATTGATGCACATGCATCTACATGTCTAAAACAAATACCAGGCGTTTGCGAATAAGGGGTGGGGAGGACAGGGGCGGCGCCAGGGTAGAATATTAGGAGTGGCAAAAAATCTGTCGGGAAAATTTTGCCCGCCAAACAATTTTTTACCTGCCAAGTTATAAGCCAAAAATCATCCGATGAGCAGGGGGCAGGGGCCAACGACAACCAAAACCATTTTGCCCACCCTTCCCCCCCCCCAAAAAAAATACTAGCCAAATGAAGAACAATGGGGGGGGGGGCTTAATTGTCCCCAAACGGTAAAATCCCTGTTATTTTCATTACCCTCAAAAAATAGGGGCGCCCCCCCCCCCGGCGTCGCCCATGGGGGGGAATCATCGGCTATACCTCCTGTTTTGTAGACGCAATAAGAAAGGGAAAGGGGAAATGGAGAAAGAGATAGTAATGGGCCAGGCAGCTTATCCGCGCTTTGCTTGTCAGCACAAAATGCATATAGGACTGTAGGGGTAATATTGCAACCCCTTTTTTGACAAATCCTGGATCCGCCGCTGATGGATGTCATGTACTATGAAGGTGATAGAAGGCAGTATCTTTCATTTCCCAATCGATGGGTTTCATAATGTCGGCCACGGCCTCTATAGCAGGCATTGATAGTAAAAGTCCAAACTGTCGAAAATTATGTCACCGAATCAAGCAATGTACGTAAACAGAGAGTGTAAGAAACTTGGAGGGGCATTCAAAAAATGGTTGATCAATCCCCCACTGCAGTGTTTGAAAATATTATGTACATGCAGGTATATGTGTGTCTGTCGATTTGTCTGTGTCTGTACATCCATTTGTCTGTATGTGTGTGTATCCTGGCTACGTTTGTTAATGTGTTTGCACCGCCACGCCGCGTATCCAGGTACACCAGTGAGTACTTATAGCTATCTAGCAGTATACATTCACGACTGTCTGTTAACCCAAATTATTGATCAAACTATATGACGTATTTGCCGATTAATAATGAATATGGTAGCTATCCGGTATTCCCCCACTGCCACCTGCAACCGCCCAATTCAAATATCACTTCAAATCCACTAGTTATTTCTGCTACGAGGGAAAACAAATCTCTACTTAAACATCCATAAATTACGTCTGGAATTGTGGCTTGTCAAACATATGCTAACTGTGTAAAGTAAGATAAAATTTAACTTTACGTGTTTGAGTCTTTCATCCAATAAACCAATAAAAAAGAGTCCGCAGGATTGTGGACAGTATGTATATCAGACCGATTTATTTTTATTTATGGTACACTGTTTAAGACAGAAATGCCACCATTGCAACATAGAATCGTAAACCTGACCTTGCCCTTTGATCAGAGATCTCAGATACGCATTCATCTGTTCATGTCCAACTTCTGTGACACAATGCCATAGCGAATCAAAGTTAGTGTAGGAGCGGGCGTATTTCATGGCGGTCTTTTGATCATTTTGAATCGAGCGTTTTGACGAGAATAACGGACGGCGCATGTGACTTCGCATCTCGAGCTGGCGATGCCTTTTGACTCATGCAATTTCACGCAAGTGATCCCCAGAATGAGAAGTTTGGATTAACATTGGCATGTTTGTGCAGCATGTCAACGATTTTGAAAGAATTATCATGACGTCAAGACGAAAAAGAGATAGCAGGCCCTCCAACGTGTGTTCTTCATCACTCACGCAACGTACGTGCATGCGTGCTACTGCGTATATTACACATGGTCTCGTGGCGTTTGATGCTGGTACTGGGTAGCGCACCACAAGTTGGCGAAGTTGGCATCGTTGGCAGAGCGTCTGCCTCTCGACCGGGAGATTTGCGAGTTCGACTCGTGGTCGGCCCATACCAGAAACCATTGTAAAAATGGTACCTACCGCTTCTCTCTAAAATCCTTACATCGAAAGTAAATGTAAGGGATTGTGGTCAGGGACCAATCCAACAGGATTGAAATTTTAAATCTAATAAGATTGGATTCTCGATCTATCTTAATCAAGATTGGTCCCTTATCGCAATTTATTTCATTCTAATGATTTTAGGGATTTCTAGCCTGGCGTTCGGGTAGCTACATGTAGATGGGGTTGGAAAGTTAATACATGGGACTATAGTACCAGAGGACTAACCCCTAACTGTAGTCAAACTGGTATGTGCAGCCATGTGGCCTGAGGTTAATGAAACATAGATAGGCACGGCCCAATGCTCTACTGTAAGGGGGGGGGGGGAGCGGGGACAGATTTTAACCTTTTTATTACCTACATGTATCACACACACTTATGCTCCAAAAACACACTGTGACACAATACATTCCTCTTTTTGCGGATTTAAATTTTACTCGGAATGGAGTCAGCTGAGAACCATTCCGAGTTAAAGTGACTCGGATTTTCAAGTTACTTTGACTTGAATTGATTTCATTCCCAGTTGACATCACACCATTCCGAGTCAAATTAATTCGGAAATCCGAGTCATTTTAACTCGGAATAGAGTAAGCTCCCACCTCTCTTCATTCCGAGTAAAATCAATTCGGAAATCCGAGTCATATTGACTCCGAATAGAGTAAACTGACCTTATTCCAAGTCAAACTTTACTCCGCAGAAGCAAGAGTTTAGTCCGTTCGGTGCGCATCTGTGTTCTTACGTCTACTACAGATGTGGACGTAGTAATATCAATAGTCTCTTTAAAAACGAATAAAATTGTACACTCTTTGAGGGGCAAATGTTAAACAGAGTGAATTTAGAGTGGGTTTGGAGTAAATTTGTGTGTCTTTTACACGGAATCCGCGAGTGATCACTTAGGTCACTGTAAAATGAGTGAAAATCATTCAAGTTGCAAAATTTGAACTCTCACATTTACTCTCAAAGTTTGTAGGCTGAATTATCATCATGGTATAGCATCAACATAACATTCGTAAAATTCGAGCGAAACAAACAAACAAACAAACAAATATACAAGGGAATGAAGAATAAAATAAACAACATCTCATCTCCCCGGAAAGTTTTGCACAGACTACGGTTGATATACCCAACACCCTATCCATCGATCGCCGAAGCAATCATCAATGGAGCAAATTTTCATCGTATAACTAAACTTTCAAATATTTGATCACTTAAATAAAGAAACAACAATTACAACAACAACTAAGAACAAACAAACGGCAACAAGTCTCATGTCTCGACACCGATAACACTTAAGTAGAATGACAAATCTGTATTATCAGCGTGGCATCAACAGAATATTCTTCTTTTTCATGTTCAAGTTGATCGGTTATTAAGCATAGCTTTATTCACGGGCACACGACAACACACAGTGGGAAAGAAACTCGCGCCTACGTCTTTGTACACACCCCGTGCTTGGGTTTGCGCAAACTTCAATAAATGCACATTGATTAAATGTAATGATAAATATTTCTTCATTTGATAAAGTCTCTTAGGAAATATTATTTCACGGAAACAAACGTAGCAGAAATATCACTTCTAATAATTTCGTCTGAGGAAAGGTTCATCCTATCTTAGAAATATCTTAAGATGTCAAATTACCCTTTGCAAGCGAGCTGCAATATGCGTTAGAATAATTTTGAATTTCACATGAAATCATAATTTCACAATGCATAACGTATTTAGAATTGTTTTCGTTACGCTAAATTTAGACATACTAATATGGCCTGTGCAGAATATTATGATGAAACAAACAAAACAAAATACTAATGTTGATTATTCTTTCAGAAGAAGGTGCGTTCGGATTTTATAAGACCTTGAAAATGTCGAATTACCGTAAAGGCATGTTAATTGACGTAACAAATAAGGTTACCTTGAGTTTCACATGAAATTATAATTGGAGAACAATTTCACAAACTGAGTAATGGGTAATTGCGATTTCTTTCTAAAACAGCAGTGATTATTCAACATAAGGTAGAGTTTAATAAATTCAATATACATCAGTCTGCTTTGCGATAATAAAAAAAATGCGTTTCATTCATGCGACGGGGCACTTTGGGTGTCGTATTGAGTTAGCGTAAAAAGCCGTGAAATATTCATAACGCAGTACAATGATACCCGAAGGAATACAGACGGTATGACTCGATCAAGTTCAGAGAAAGACGCGGGGTTTGACAAATCACCTCAAGTCAGTTTTTCTTCCCTGTACGGTGATATAAACTAGAGATTCTTGTCGGCTTATATGACGGAATCTGATATTTTTTTCATGTCAGTAACTAAATGCATGGCTATTACATGATAATAGGAAGCAATGTGTGTAAGTTAATACATGTATACGTTGATTTTTTAAAGGGTTTTTATGGTAATCCCCATATCTGCATACAAAGTTTAACTTAAGTTATATCTATCTATCTATCTATCTATCTATCTATCTATCTATCTATCTATCTATCTATCTATCTATCTGTATCTATCTTTTTATCTATCTATCTACCTATCTGTCTATCTACTAAGTATCTATCTATCTATCTATCTATCTATCTATCTATCTATCTATCTATCTTTCTATCTATCTCTATCTATCTTTATCTACATGTATCTATCTGCATATCTGTCTATCTATCTATCTATATATCTATCTATCTATCTATCTGTCTATCTATCTATCTATCTATCTATCTATCTATCTATCTATCTATCTAATTTAACTACTTATCAATTTTATGTGCATGTATGTCAGTGTTAGAATAATATATTTACTGTGTTTTGCAGTTTGAACTCGGTAACAAATATGGGAAAGGAAAATAATGTAGTATTTATGAAGAGATCATAAGTAAAAGTTTGCACTTAGCCGGTTACATCTATGGGAATATAAACATTTACAATGTAAAGTCATTCATTTAAATAAAAAAAAAGTTTTAAAACAGTTTTTAAAATAAAAAAATAATCAAAAAAGCAAGTAGAGGAAGACAAATACCACACTCCTACACACGTACACGCGCTCACAAACACACACACACACACACACACACACACACACACACACACACACACACACACACACACACACACACACACACACACACACACACACACACACACACACACACACACACACACACACACACACACACACACACACACACACACACACACACACACACACACACACACACACACACACACACAATAATAATAATAATAATGCAAACAAAATAATACAAACATGAACAAAAGCAAAACCAATAATAAAGAGTGTTTTGAAAAAAAGTGGAACCCACCTTCCACCAGTATAATCTAATAACGTAATTATGTTTATTGCAATAATTATGTCATCGCAAAGATAATTAATTACTCTTTTATTTGAAATCATATTTATGATAATTAAGTCTTCAGTTATCGAATTGCAGTGCAATTGCACGAGTACTGTTATTCAAAGGGGAGGTCTCAGTGAATAACCATCTGTGATTGTGTTAATGAATTTAAGGAATTTATTCCAGCATTAAAGGATTTATTTTGATATCAAAACTAAACTATTTCTGCAAAGTTATGATACACTTATATACTATTTTGAATAATATATATCCATCACATTATTGATAATGAGCGTTTTGGATTGTTTTCGCGATCTAAAGTACCCTGTTAAATGTGCTTTTTGTTTTTGTTTTGCTGTTTGTTTTTGTTTTGGTTTCTTTACTCTTTTTGTGTTATCTTGCGCCTTACTGTTGTAAATTTATACCCGTAGTTTGTGTAATATTCCTTATTTTAATCACTGGACCCCTCTACAAAACAGTGGTACCTTGTAAGTACTACTGAGTAGGGCTATCCAGCCGTGTAATTTTACATTTTATATATACTGAATTGTTATTTGTATATGCTTTTAAATTGACGGAAAATAAATACAATACAATACAAAAAAAATGCAATTCAATAATTCAAGGCATAATTATTATAAAATATGGTATTAAATGAAAGAGTAATAGATTATCTTGCGGTGATATATTGCAATAAATATAATCATGTTTATTAGATTTATATTCCTGGTGGAAGTTGGGTTCCTCTTTAGCAAAACACTCTCTATATAAGACGTTTAGATTACACATGAATTTTGCTCTTCTTTCCACACCATATTGTAACACATACATTTAGTATGACCACTAGCACTGGGTATTTTGAATATTCATTTATACATGTGTACATGTACAAATACATTATTGGGAAAAGTATTATATTGCATCTGTGACAATCTACAGTCGAAACAATGACCCGACAGTGACTTCAATTGCAATGATAATGAAATGACCAATTTACCCCGCCGAAAGAAAAAGTGCAGCTGCATTTGTTATCACTGGTACAATTTACGTCCAATATACCTCGAAATTGACAGTTTTCTGTCCACAATGAAAACAAGGAGAAGTGGCAAAGCACAAGTCTCTACTCAAACACTTAATTCCGATTGTACAGGGTGTCTAAAAAAGTTACAATCCGGAGAAAATTATTTAAGGTATTTAAATTTCCCAAGAGGTATGTGTATTCGGTATTATATTAAAGCAGTATAAATTTCTTTCTGATAAATTAAATTTGATTTAATTTACTTTTTTTTAAATAAAAAGTTATGATTACTTTTTTGTAGTCAAGCAATATCACGTTTGTCCCACTTTTGTGTATTGGTCATTGTGATAACTTAATTGGTGAAATCGATGCTTACAGGAACTCATAAAAACTGAATTATAAAATCAATAATAGAACAAATAACAAATGCATTATGTCTTTCAATGTGTCTATTAATTATTATCTAGTACATAAAAAATTAAACTCCAAATAAGCTTTGCTCGGCATTGAAATGATATTGCACATTTTCACGTCTTCTAACTGTTTACCAGACTGCATTCACTCTGACATCATGATAATTTGCACGTCTCATTCATTTTAGGCCTTTTGTCAAAGTTATATATCCTCTTTTTACTACAAATAGCAGGAAATCAGAAATATACATCCTGAGAATACGTTCGTTTAGCTAAATTGAACGATTACACTTTACTTTTCACACTCTCATTGGGTTTCTTTGTTAAATAATATGCAAAATTTGCACATAATTATGTAGCATACAGTATACTGGGACAAACACGATTTTACGTTATTGCATAAAATTCGATATATCTTAGGATTGACACAACCAAATGAAATGAAATAAATTATTTTGGAATGCATGGTCTTTTCGCGCTATGACAATACCCAACATAATTTTCAGATAATAAAAAAAATCACTCGTACCATTTTTTAGACACTCTGTAGTAGTGTATGAACGTGCTGTGGCAATGACATTTTGGAACGGTGCGTGAATAATGCCAATGTATGATATAAAGTACGTATCGTACCACCCATATGGTTAACAGATAAATGTCACATACAACTCCCACTATTATTCTGACACGGATAAAGACATCGACAGCTAATGTTGATTACAGATGTGCTAAATCCCATTTTTTTTGTCAAACATGCACCATAATGTTCAGGAATGCTTTCGATTCATCCTAACATGTATAAACACGGACTCCATTTTACACAGAAAACCAAGTTGAATGAAGATGTGTCTTATTATCTGTTTTACCATTAAAATGTTGGCAAATCTTATAATTTACCCGTCTCATGTACATCCACGTAATTATCAAAGGTTGCCGCTATTTTTTTGTTTTGTTTTGCTTTGTTTTTGCACTTAGCTAACTGCATGTTTTATCTAATTTTTTTTTAATAATGAATTAATAGATTATTCATTGATTACTAATAGTTATCAGTGAGAGAGTATAAATCACAGGTATACGCGTTATCGTACTGTGAAGTTCAGTGTTTCTGTACATTTGACATTTCACTTTGAACTGCTCGTACTACTAGGAGAATAATACCAGTTTTATACTAAACACAAATATTCATTGGGTTATGAATAACAAGTATAACCGTTTCTAATTTCATATTTTTTGAACAACTAATATGGAAATCGTCTTCAATCAAATAAAACAAAGTACAAACTATTACAATTTATAGTGTTAAATTGAAAACAAAAAATATTCCAGACATAATTTGCCACAATTTTAGCGTGCATAAATTAAAACTTGAAATATGTATGTGTTTTGTTTTCGGTTCACACTCAGAAGAAAAACAATGTTATGGGGGTGGTGGTAATAAGATAAACCTATTAAAAAACACGACTCTTTTTACTTAATAGCTGACGTAATTTTGTTTATACTCCATTTATTATTTTTATTGGTGTGGGGGTGGGTCTTTTTTTGTATAAGGATGGACAAATTAATATCAGCTTTGAAAGCGAAAGGGATAATTACATTATGTGGAATACGATAGACTTCAGACCAGTAAGCTTAACTTATTTTTTTTTTTTCTGCGCATAATTTTTACTATTTGGAAGAGCAAATGTATTTAAAAAATACAATTGTTCTCTTTTTTAGTTGGAATTAAAAGAAACTGATACTAAATACGATCAAGATATCCAGATACATGTACATGGTATCCTAATCGCTCATCAATGATTATTCGCCTGGTGTCCCTGAAGTAATAATATAATTATATAGATAGGTGCATGTGTACTTGCCCTGGCGGTCACGCCTACCCACTGCCACTTTTCATTATGCCTGAACACGTACACTCATAATGCATGGACATTCTCGTGTACGTATGTATACACGTGTGTGTGTGTTTGTGTTTGTGTGTGCTTTATGTACGTATTTTTTCTCTCTTTTAGTAGTATGTATATAGAGTAAAAGGCTTTGTTTTTGCCATAAAAATTAAAATGAATGAATATATAATGTATAATCTTTGAATGGATAATTTGTATTATGTTTACTGATATGAGAGAAAAATAAAACAACAAAGTGGAAAAAATGTATGTGTTTGTATATATAATAATATTGAAGTATTGATGCTGATAATAATGATAAATGAGGAAGGGCATTTCATGAAACTGAGGAAGCATGTGTTAAAGAACGCTCATCATTATGTTTTAGTAATCATGAGAGAAACAACAAACAAACCCTGTGTGTGTGTGTGTGTGTGTGTGTGTGTGTGTGTGTGTGTGTGTGTGTGTGTGTGTGTGTGTGTGTGTGTGTGTGTGTGTGTGTGTGTGTGTGTGTGTGTGTGTGTGTGTGTGTGTGTGTGGGGGTGTGGGTGGGTGGGTGTACGTGTGTGTCTGTGTGTCTGTGTGTGTGTGCGTGTTTGTGTGTACAAGTGCGTATATCTGTATATTCCTTCTTGTCTGTAGTTGGGTGTGTGCGCGAGCTTTAAACTAGTCATTGAGTAATGTTTTTTTTTCTTATAATGGTTCTCCGCAAAAAGACAAAAACAACGACTAGAGCTAATTATACAGGAAGTACAAAAGTGAAAAATTATGAAGTGTCGCATATTTCCGGTAGCGA
Source organism: Eucidaris tribuloides (assembly GCA_001188425.1). NCBI lineage: Eukaryota > Metazoa > Echinodermata > Echinoidea > Cidaroida > Cidaridae > Eucidaris > Eucidaris tribuloides. The sequence continues at coordinate 37,143 of JZLH01S0119191.1, forward strand.
CTGTTGCTCAAAGTCTAACAAACCAGCTAGCCGATGAGAGAACCTTGCTTTGCTTACCTAACCGACTAATGCTCTGTCCCGTATGTATCGCAAAGCCGTATGCTCGGAACTTTCGTTTCGGCATGCTGATAGTGTAGATTCTAGCCGTTTTTACTATCTTAATTTCCCCGCCAACACAATTTCTGGGGTACACTGGGGTCGGGTACAGGCGCAATCTTCGGGCTTTTGCTGCAACTCGGGGGAAATTAAGACGGGGGAAAACGGCTAGAATTTAGACTAGCATGCTAAGCGAGCCGGATTTGCTTGGTATTTGGCTTGGGGTCGGGAGAAAACAATTTGTACACCTGTGACATACAATGTGTGTCGACACAGCGAATTGAAGTGACTGTAAATAGGCCATAAAGTTCGTGCTTTGCATGTAGCTGCACGAGGACTAAAAGGGGAACAAGAGGCCTTTAATGTATTCGACATCGGCGAACAAATTCACATGCGCTGGTGGCGATAAATTACTCGGTATTACGGCACAAATCGTAAAGCAGTAAATGGCATCATTGCTGATGATGATTAATACCTAAAGCATTATAAATTATAAAGGTCCTTTACCCAGTCGCTTGGCATGTAATCAAATTACTAAAAAAAAAAGTCGCAGTAATGTAACTGTATACGAACATTAACTTGTATAAGTGTTTTTCTTTAACAATAAATGGTTAAAATAGTTGTTTTCGATCTAACATTTTTATAAATTGGGTTAATAAAATAGTTTTTTTGTTCATATTCACACCATTTTATTTACGATCGTCATCGTCAACGTTATTATATATTCCCAAGATGACTGGACGCACAAATGTTCACGTCAATTTAGTCATTTAACAAATCAAATCGATCTACTGAAAAAAAAGTTCATCATTTGATATTAAATTGACTAGTGTGATTCTGTCTATAGACTGGCGAATTTAATGGCAAAAAATTCGAAATCAAAGGCGAATTTAATTATCACATTATGCAGATGAAATAAACTTGAGTGATTGACGAAATTATAGGAAAATGTACAAATTGATTTACATTATACCAACTTGATTTTGTAAATGACAAAATTGACAAAAATATTTTTTGCTTTTCATTCGTCTTGGGACAAAATTGAAGTAAAGAATAAAAAGAGTGTTAAAATTATTAAAAAGACAATGGCCCCGTTGATCTATTGCCAAAATAAAAACAAAAGGTGTCCTTTTAAGCAAAGTTAGTACAGTATGAGTCAAACCAACAACATCGATTGAAATTCACATACTTTGGTAAATATTTGCATATTATTGTGAAATAGTATTACCCTAGCTCCTCACAAAAACATGTTCTTGTTTTGTATTTACAAATGGGAACTAGTTATGACACGCAAAAGACACTGCTAGCAAGTTTTTTTTAATAGTGTTACAAACAGAATCTTCATCTGAGAACAATCCATTTCATAAAATCTCTATATGGCTGGATAGAAATCATCAAATAAATCAACATATATTGTTGTACATACATTCCAGGTCCCTTGACAAACACATATCGAGTATACTGTGTAGTGTATATAAAGTATACATATATAAAGTATATTGTCACCTATTTTGTTGAATAATAATGAACTTTATATGCTCTACAGTTTGGGAAACTGCTACAAAACGAACCTAACAAAACTTTAAATAGCCCAAAACAGATATGAAAGACCGGTATTAAGGGTATTGGCTAACATTTACCTCAGTTAAAAAAATCTGAGCCGCATGATTCCCCATGCTACCAGTGTCTTTGATGAGGTCTAAAAATGGAGCCCTGAAAAAATTGTATTCAAAATGATTATTTAGTGCTTTAAAAAAGTGAAAATTGTAAGTTGACCAGATTCACTTGCCCATTTCCTCCCATAGACTTACTGTGTGTACACCTAGGCTATTTAAACTCGCCCCGAGTTTTAATTGTTTATTCATGCATAACTTGCCATTGGCAGTGTAACTTTCCAAACTTTTGTATTCTAGGGTGTTTATTTGTCCATTTGAACACTACTATGTAGCTCAGATATCAAAGTTTGACAATTTTTTACATTGAAGCTCCACAATGTTAGCCTATCACTTTAAAATGCAGACAGATTTACATCGTCATAACACTTTCTACTCATTTTACACTAGCAGATTAAATTCCAGCCGCATGTTCAACTCTACAAAATACTTAATAACCTAGTGCCGACCAACTTAATTTCCATCGCAACCACTCTATTATGTTACACGATATTCAGTCAGCAGTCCCCCTTTTGTCCCATCTTTCCGAATGGAATATATAAAACCTCCACAGCATTCAAAGGTAGTAAACTGTTTATTTCCCCTCCATGTTGTGTACAATCTACGGTAGATCAACTTCATGCCCTTTAAGAAAAGTTAGTACGTCCTTAGCTCTTCTGTGCAATTTAGGCTAATCGAATTTATGTTACTGAAAACAGGTATATAAAACACCCTTCAAGACAAATGTAACCTTAGTCAATTTGTTTGCATCTACTCAATATATTTAAATCAATGAATATTGCCTTATAGTTAATCTAACGTATATTAGTTCTCGGATTCTATTCCAGTTGTGTTTTATTTCTGTGTAAATCATGCACATCAAAAGTATTCTGGTTTTGTCTAATTTGATACGTATAATTATGTATTTATCGTAGTTATATTTATCGCATATCAAAATTTATGCATATTAATTGCATGTATGTTTTGTTTATTTAATGCAATTTAATTCTTTCCCATCTATTCATTTTTTATTTTATTGTTTGTGGTAATGAATTACTGGTGATTTTATTATACATGGCCGTCTTATAAAGCAGTTCTTCAACTGAAGAAGCTATCCTGTTAAAAGGAAACTGTAATAGATAAATTCATATTTCATATACAGTGTGTTTCGTGTGTCTCAAAAAATGGTCCAATCGGGAGAAAAATATTTAGTGTATGTAATTTTCTCAAAAGGTAAGTGTATTTAGCATCATATTAAAGCAGAATAAATTTTCTTTCTGATAAACTCAATTTAATTTGCTTTTATAAATCAAAAGTTGTGATTACTTTTGTGCAGTCAGGCAAAATCACGTTTGTCCCACTTTTGTGTATTGGTCATAATGACAACTGAATTGGTATTGTTACTTACAGAACTCATACAATTCTATTTCTGATTATCTAGTAAATATAAAAATCTAGTACAAATAACCCTTACTCGGCATTGAAATGATATTGCACATGTTCATGTCTTCTGTTTACCAGACTGCATTCACACTGACATCATGATGATCTGCACATCTCATTCATTTTAGTCCTTTTGTTAAAGTTATGTACCTCCTTTGTACTTCAAATAATAGGAAATAAGAAATGTACAACCTGCAAAATCTATTCGTTCAGCTAAATTGGACGATTACACAATACTTTTCACGCTCTCATTGGGGTTTCTTTGTTAAACAATATGCAGAAACTGCATGCACAAACATACAGTATACTGGGACAAACGCGATTTCGCGTCATTGCAGAAAATTCAATATATCTCAGGATTGACGCAATGAAATGAAATAAATTGCACTAGAAAGTATGTTTTTCTAGCATTATGACAATACCCAACTGGACTAGGTTGTATGTGATTTTTATATACTTAAAAAATAATTTCCGATTGGACCATTTTTTGAGACACACTGTACAGCACATACCTTGTAAAACAATTATTATGTCGTATCAACAGGCTATATCACCGTTCGTGTAGCTTTCATCAAAAATGACATAGAAAACTGTAATAGATAAATTCATATTTCATATACATGTACACCACATGCACTGTCAAGGAATTCTATATGTTGTACCGTATCAACAGGCTATATAAGCGTTCATGTCTATTTCAACAAGAACGACATATTAAATATGTTTGTGTAGTCTTTCGAAAACAATCGTCGTCGCTTTCTTTTTTTACTTGCAGAATATCATGTCGACAGACGAAATAATTCTTCTGGCGTATTGTACCGTGCATAATGAAGGACATCGCTCTCGTTAATGGGACGCTATAGAGGTGGCTGGTTAGGAGTTGACCTACTCGTTTCCGAAATTCGCCGTTGCCGCAGCCCTAGCGGCCTTTTAGATGCCGACGTGCGGGATGACGAGTAGCTCTAAACATGCAATCGACAAGCATTGCTTGGATGTCTATTTCTAATAAACATAGTTTTTAATCAAATGCGAAGTTTGGTAAATGCATTGCGCAGTGAGGAGAGATGGGATAGAGTGGTGTTGCGTCGCACCACGGCACATGGGAGACGAATGCTAACTTGCAGAAAGAAGAGAACAAAAATTTGACATGTTTTTGGATCTGGTCGTTTCAAATGTCATTCATTGCAAAAATTTCAGATTTATCCCCGTGATCGCATGGTCCTGTATTATTTTGATTTGATATCTATGTTAGATAGGTCCTACGCCGTCACACATTCAAGATTTTTCTTGGGTTATGTGCCGGCAAATGTTTGCAGATATGGAGGTATATTCGATAGTACATGGTTATTTGGATTTTTGGTGTATTCTTTTCTTTCCTTTCCTTTCATTTCATTTATTCACTCTTCGTAAAAATACAAGACAACATAAAATATAAAACATACAGGAAACATACATGATCATAAATACAAGAGTGTAAGGGGTAAGGCAGAAAAGAGGAAAACTCTTTATAAACAAGCCCTCCCCAACAATGAACATTACAAATATAAGCACTTACAAAGTATAATACAAATACAAAGAAAATAACAGAAACCAAACATTAAAGGGGATATTGCCAGTTTGCCTGGAAATAATCTATTGCACAAAAAAAAAGGGATTTGTCTAATAAATACTTCTTGCTTAAAAACACTAAACGACCGACTGGATCTTATTTCAAGAGGGATGCTATTCCACAATTCCGGTCCTCTAAAAAATATTTAATTCTTCATACATGTCATTCGCAATTCTGGATAATGGTAATTTAATGAATTTCTTGTGCTATATTTGTGAATTTGAATATTAAGAATAAAGCAATTTGAATTGAATTTAGGCAGCTGACCTGTGAAAAAGAGATACATAAAAACAGCAATTTGAAAGTTACTTGAATAATGTTTGAAATACTTTGATTGTAGAATTCTGATTGTGTCTTTTGAGTTGCCCTCCCTACTCAAAAGTATTGCAACATACACTATAACGCATGCATTTTATGTTGAAGGGGGTCTTTCTATAATGATGTCCTAATGAAGTTTATAATTAGAAAATAACAAATTATCTGAAAAGAAATCGATGAACAATTGTTTTCTTTCCTTCTCCATGGCGGAGAGATTATCAAATGCAGGCCCACCCACGGCAGAGGGGCTAGAACATGAAATTTGACTTTTTTTCGCCTCCCTATAGGGGTGGGTGTTAATTCACACTAGTATCGTAATTCGGTTTCATATTTCTCGTAAAATGGTTTGGATGGCTTGGAAAGACTTCCAACAAACAAAAAAATGTCATTGTGTTCCTTTGACATGGTCTCAGAAAGAAGACACCACGCCCCAAAGACAAAAGCGCCTAATATCTTCATAAGATAGTGATAAGGAGAATACGCCCCATATTTCAGAAAAAGACATCCTTAATTGTAATTTCGTATTCTTTCTCAATTCTAAAGGCGGTTTATTATTGCAAACATCCTAAAATTTGCTGTAATGCGACTTTTTAGTACATTTGATATAAAGATGTGGAGAGAAGGTCATCATCTTTATATTAGTATCCTCATCCTCCTTATCACTATCTTATGAAGATAGGAGGCGCTTTCGTCTTTGTGGCGTGGTGTCTTCTTTCTGAGACCGTGTCAGGGGAACGCAATGGCATTTTTTGTTTGTTGGAAGTCTTTCCAAGCCATCCAAACCATTTTACGGGAAATATGAAACAGAATTACGATGCTAGTGTGAATTAACACCCCACCCTATATAGGGAGGCGAAAAAAATGCCAAATTTTGTGTTCCAGCCCC
>JZLH01S0119195.1:18622-47622 GCA_001188425.1 Eucidaris tribuloides
CTTCCCCAAATGAATGTTTCCCCTTCAAAGCCGCTCGTTGGCTGCGCTCGCTCAGAGATTTACCTCTGTAACTCACTTTGAACCAGCTATAGCGTGGGCAATATTGCATCCCGTATTCACATTTATCAAATGAGGGGGTCAGCGGAATATAATGCTAACCCACAAAAGTGTCATTTTGAGATAATCGATTTTTAAAGTTTGAAAAAATCCATAAATCACGGTCTTTGGTCAGGTGTCTTGAAATTAAGTCAAATGAAAGAGTGAACATCAAAGATGACCCTCTGTGAATATGGAGAATAAAGATTAAGATAAAGTTGTAAATTTTATGTCATTTCTGACATAAAATCAGTTAGCACTCTATTTCTCTTGAAATTGATAAACGCGTAATCCCATGGGAAATTTTGTCATTCATTAAATTTAAGTATTATTTACACAACTACTACTTTATTGAATGAGGTGGATTCTTCGGATGCTTCTAAACATAAATTTCCACAAAACAACAAAAAAATATTTTTTGCGTTTCAGCATGAAAATAGTGCTAACCCACAGGTAAAAAAGTGCAAAATTGCTTTAAAATTTACAATAAGGAGACTTATTATATATTACGACGGAAGTAAATTTGTACAAATCTGATAAATCTTTTTGTTTTACCAGCTACCTGTATTTCATACCGAAATTGTAGAAATTGCCAAAAAACTTGTCGCTCTGAAATTTAGGATGAAGATATAGATCTGCGGTCGTTTGAAAAGTTTTGATGTCATATTTACAATTTGTCTGTAAATCTGGCAAAATGGCCATATTTTAAAAGAAAAATTCACAGTCAGGAGAAAATGGACAAAGTGCAAATTTATGGGTCCAAACTGCTATGAAAGCTTACACTAATTTGATTGAATTTTGTATCATGTTGTCAAGAAATCTATGATACCACACACATGGTAAGAGTAGGTTCCATTCAAACGAAATCTTCAAATTGCTCGACAGATTGCCATGTAGGCAACCCATAGAACTAATGGGGTAGTATACATGGTATAGCGCCAAAGATGCTATACTACCCCAGACCGCGGCAATTGTTGCTAGGCCGTCCCACTTCACAACACATGTATCTTCGCCGCTCATCTACCCGCGCTCCATTGATATCAACGCTTGAATTAACACGCACGGCCACACGTGCCCGTTAACCAAGCCAAAGTCACGTAAATTAGCAACCCAGATTTGCCGGACAGTAAACGTATCAGTAAGTTATCTTTGTAGCATATGAAGACACCACAACGGACGTTTTACGTTGAAAGGTAATACAAATTAATGCTTTTATATTCATTAATTTCACATTCCATAAAATTTGTGTCTTGCATCAAACAGCGGTCCAAAACAACCGCTACCGCGAGCTATTGGAAAGGAACCAGTCTTCGCTACGGGAGACTACCAAGCGTGTTGTAGCGTACAACATGCTGTTTTAGCTGATACTATGGTGTTAACTTTGAAGCAATATCACACATTTTATAAAAATGCAGTGAATGAACCTTTTCGATACAATATTGGACTATATATTGGCGCAGTTTTATGCAAAGTTTTGATGTCTTCCTGACAAAATGTTTTGAAATAGAGTAAATATATATTTCATCTCAAATATCATTTTTGGGAAAAAAGCGTTAAAAACTTCACATTTTTGGCGCCTTAAAGTGCTTGTCAAAATTTAGCACCATCCAATCAGTGAAGGTATCATCTTGCAGAAAATTCTAATGTCTTTAAAATGTTACGCAACTCATCGGTTATAGGGAGGTTCCATTCAAATCATTTTCTAAAACGGCCAATATTAGGTTGCACACGTGCGGCCATTTTGGAAAATGGTCCCCCATAACCACCATTTGGGAAATTTCACGTGGCCCGCCGTTATTTTTCTTGATTAGGACACCCTCAGAATATCCATGCAAAATTGGTGCTTTTATCACAATTTTGACGATTCGACCCAAAATATGCAAGTTATTGCTCCACTTACAGCGTGTATAAAAAAGTTAGACACTTAGAAAAAATATTATTAAAATGTTTTGTGATTGTTGAGATTATTTTTTGATTGAACGTTTTACCTAGGACCTAAGCTATCTGATGACACTGTTGGTATGAAAGTATTTCACGCATTGAGTGAGCACAACCCGCTTTTGTGCAATCGCTGCCAAAAATGCATTTGCGCACGAGAATTGTGTTCTTATAATTCAATGTTTAATTGCTCACAGACCGTGCGCAGAAGCTCTCAACTGATATGCACAAGGATTTGAATCTCAGCATGCTCAGAGAAGAGGTATATCAATTTTGTGCACAGAAAAGACAAAAATTGAAGCACCTGATTTAGATTACCCCATTAAAAGAAGAGAAAATGTCTTGTTGCAAGATGAACTGTGAATTTATAAAGAATAAATGCATTTTTCTTCTTTTTCTGCGGGTGGGGTTGGTAAATGTATCTGGAATTATTTCCTTTTTTGTCTCTTCTTGTCCCAGAATTGATAAAAAGCTCTTCTCTGGCTATGCGGAGGATTCGAATGTTTTTTTTTTTTTTTATAGCAAAAATGAAGCAATAGTTCAGATACAACCCACCCTACCCCCTTCAAAAACAAGAAAATTTGCCATTTTGTCTTCAGTTCACAGTTCATCTTGCAAACATGACATTTTCTCCTTTTTGGGGTGGCTACTTCTGATCATTGCTTCATTTTGTCTTTTTTGCCACATAAATTGATATCACATCTTCTCTGAGCATGCTGAGTATTCATCTGTGCACATCAGGTGAGAGCTTCTGCGCACCGGTCTGCTGAGGCTATTAACATGACTATAGAAACACAATTCTGTGCGCAAATGCTATTTTTGGCCTATTGCGACAAAAGGTGGCCTGTGCTCACTCATGCGTGAAATACTTCAAGGCCAATAGTGTCATCTCAGATAGCTTATCGGTCCAGGTAAAATATTCATATCAAAAAATAATCTCTAGATCACCGTTGATATTTGCGTAATAAATTTTTTCTGAGTGTCTACTTTTTTTTGATACACGCATGTATCTTTATTGTTATCATTATTATTTTGATATAATTATTATTAGAAGTACCAGTAGTTGTATAATTATTAATCGGCTATCATATAAATTATACTGAATTGAAAATACATTTTCAGGTCATTAAGTTCAAAATAGTGCATAACCTTGTCATTAACACACTTTTAAAGTTTTCAACTTCACAAAAATTAATTTCTATTCCTGATCACCAAGTTAATATTCAACAGAAATGCACATTTAAGACCATTAAAAATCTAATTAGTAAAATGTTGAAAATATGTAGGTCATATGATTATCTTAATTGGCAAATGGCAGGAAGCTAAATTAAAGTACCTAACATTAACAAATATGCATTATAGACTTTTTTCCCCTCTCAATCAACAAATAGAAGTTTTGAAGACATTCCTTTTACAAGCTGTCCTTTGTCAATTTGTACAATTTCCAACTTTGATGCAATTTATTCATGTATGTCCTTTATTATTACAAGAAGAGGTGAAATGGAGTTTGAAACAGATTCACGGGAAATGCTTCAGTACCACATATTAAATAATATGCCCTTGAAGAGCACAAACGCATCATAAGGTCCAACCTACTTTTATATGATGACCTACATACCTTAGAGCACTTGCATAATAATACATCTTTCTATAGTACCCCAACCCCCAAACACAACATGCATACACAGACATTCCCGAGAGGAAAGTATTCATTTTTGTATTTTGTATTTTGTATTTAGATTATATTTTTCTTTTCTTTTAAAATTGAACTATAAATTTAGGTCACATCATCATCCACTCACTGCAAAGTTCAACATTTTGAAATGCACAAACAACACGCATGAATACAACATGGAACACAATCGCAAAAGAAGTAGGTCACGTAACTGTGCTACAAATTAAAAAACCCTGTAAATAAATATTGAGAATGTCAGCAGTACAACTCTGACTCCCTCCAACATTTTGATTTCTCCACTCCCACAAACCATTACCTCTATTTTAATCTAATTTGGAGCACAATAAAGTCAAATCTAACTACATCAAGCATCCAGCTTCCACCCTGAAAGCCTGAATCACGGCCGACAATACCAACAAAACGCACACACGCTCAGAAGAACACGAAATAGACACCGAATCCAGCCGCGTTGGTATTTCCCAGAATTCCCCGGCAAGCCGAGCAGACTGATTGCATTTCTAGAATGCATTTCCGTCAGCTATTACCTCATAACCATCTCCTAATGACATGGCGTATAATATTCTGTTTTTGCACAGCGAGAGGAGTATAGGATTCTACCGACGGCCTCGTAGTCTCGTTTTGACAAACAGGGGCCAATCAGTGACACAGATGTACAAGTATTGACTGCATGTGCAGTGTGTCTCAAAAATGAATGTGCAAGAGCAAAGCGCCCTCTTTGGTAATTAGAAAATACTTGTGCGATGTGATGCTCACATCAACATCAAGGGCACAGTCTTCGCTTTCAAATGTCATTTGTTCTGTTAAATTTGCTTGTTTTGATCTCCAGATATGTTTAGTTAACAACGAGAAGGTAAAATCAAGATAGTGCCACCTTTACTACTGTGAATGATAGCATCCGACCCTTTTCCCTAGTAAAAAGTGGCACAAGTGATTTTGCCTTTTCGTGGTTAACTAAACATTTCCAGATTCAAATAAATAAATTGAACAGAACAAATGGCATTTGAAAGCTGAGACTATGCCCTTAATTTTGATGTAATTATCACATCACAAAGTATGTTCTAATTGCCAAGGAGGGCGCTTTTCACTTGCACATTTTTTTAGACACACTGTTTAATAATAAACACACACCTCTGTATAAAGGCAGACACCAACTGGGAACTATGTGATCTTCAATCCTCAAAAAAACTAATCACTAACTTTTACCTGAATAACCTTCCTTTACTCAATGTATTCAGTTCACAACATTAGACCAACATAATCATCCATGCTGAAAGTGTTGGTGATAAAAAGTCCTAGAAAACAAATTGTACTTCAAAACGATCAAGTAGAATGCTTAAAAAACTTGAAAATATATGACTGCCCAGTTTTGCTATGCTCAATTACACTGTGAGAGTTAGATTTTGAATTTAATTAAAATAACAAAGATACCAATCTTCCTGGTCTACATTCAGATCCTTACAGTGCATAAGTGTTTATCCTGTATGATGTGAAATTTATTTACAATATACTAATGTGTATCATATATGCATTTATGAACACAACAAAGTTCTTGCAGATTATTCATAAACCCATACATGAATACTGAAATAGTGCTACTGAACAGACTCAGTTCAAAGAGCTTCACATGGAGACTTACTGACAGTTATTGTTTGGTATATTTGTCAAATTCAAGGAAATTACTGATCGTAAGAATTTGCAGACATTTCCTTCATAAATATCTATTAATGGCATGAGTAATGTTTTGTTCTGCTGCTAGAGGGGTGCAGAAGGGATTCCCTATTGGCCTACTTTTAATGAATTTAAGGTCATAATTCCCATTTCAATGTAGCTAACATGACCGATAATTCTCAAACTGACACATTTTCCCCCATAAATGTACTGAAAACAGTAGACAAGGGTTACTCAACACTAGTTCATCAAGTTTTCCCCCACACAATTTAGAACAATAAGGAAGGAAATTGTACCACATTTAATCCCTAGCTATTAAGGACATCTATTAGCATGTCTAGACACCAACATTAATTTGGTGTTTGACCTAATTTTTGTCATCAATACCAAGTCGAGGTCGAGGTCAGGACTTCCCATGTGGAAACTGTCAGGCTGCTAACTGCCCCACTGACAGACGAGGCAAATATTACAGGCCACCAGTTCAGCTTGCATCCTTTTTCCTTGGAAGTTTATTTCAAGAACAAACAATGAGGGTAACTCATTGGAAATGAAACAAACTACCAAGGTAATGTGTATGTGTATGCATATGTATGTATGTGTGTGTGTGTGTGTGTGTGTGTGTGTGTGTGTGTGTGTGTGTGTGTGTGTGTGTGTGTGTGTGTGTGTGTGTGTGTGTGTGTGTGTGTGTGTGTGTGTTGTTAGTTGTGTGTGTGTGTGTGTGTGTGTGTGTGTAGTGTGTGTGTGTAGTCGTGTGTGTGTGTGTGTGTGTCGTGTGTGTGTGTGTGTGTGTGTGTGTGTGTAGGTGTGAGAGAGCATACGTGCAAATAGATCTTAACGCTTTTCTCCTCTTCTTCTTCTTCTTCTTCTTCTTCTTTCTCTTCTTCTTCTTCTTTCTTCTCTCCTTCTCTTCTCCTCCTCCTTCTCCTTCTCCTTCTCCATTCTCCTCCTCCTCCTTCTCCACCCTCCTCCTCCATTCATCATTTTACTTTTCTTCCCTTCTGTTTTCCTTCTCCTTCTCTCCCTTCCTCCTTCCTCCGCCTTTTTTTCTTCACATGCAACCTGCATAATGCTGACAAACCCACAAAAATTTTCCCGAATATATTTGCAAGAAGTTGATGACCATTCAATACCCGTACTAATCATATATGCCAGAATGTTGTTTTTCTCGAATATTTACTGTCAAATACAATCATGATGGCAATCCACCCATTTTTCTCACATTTAATAATAACAGCCTCTTTATCCACTTGACTGCTGTAGACAGTATTATCAATCTGTGACCTGAGTAAATATGCAGATTATGGATGATTTATTGTCAATGTGGCTTTTGGGTATTGCTCTGCAAACTGTACTCATAATTAAATGCTCCTCGCAGTTACAGTGTAGTACTGAACAACAAACATTTTTATGTATGATGTTAGTGGAAATTGAGTGACATGATGCTCAATAAATCAACCTTAACTATGGTTGAGAAACTAGAACAAGGCTTACAATAGACATTACAGCCTTCTTTAAACTTTGGTATAGATCTACAAATGCTTTATGAAGTGGGGTGCACTGCAGGGGAGGTTTCCTCCCCTAACCCTCCCCCTCCCCTCTCCCCTATCCCCTCCCCCTTTCCCTTCCCTTCCCTCCCCTCTCCCCCATCCCCTCCCCCTTTCCCTTCCCTCCCTTCCCTCCCCTCCCCCCTTCCCCCTCTCCCTCCCCTCCCCTTTCCCCTTCCCATCCCCCTCCACTTCAACCCTCTCCAAGGTTTTGAGAATAATATACCTGCACGATGACTATAACCCCCTTCAGATAGCATAAAATATGCGTAGCAGCTACAGTGTATTCCTTTTCGCCGTCTTAAACCATTCACATACAAACCAGAATGGTGGAGTCGCCACTTACCTCACGATACCAGAACACAAAGTGTATGCGTGAGATTGTCTTTTGTTTTTTGGCACACATAGTTGGTGAACTCTGCATGCATCACTGCGCAACAAATAGCAGAGGAGGCTTAACCATTTCACACAGAAGGTGAAGAGTATCAGCTACTCTTTTTCGCCGGCTCTGAAACACCTCCTGAGGTGTTTCAGAGCGGGCTCACTTTATACTCCTTTTTGCTGGCTTACACCATTCAGACAGAAAGTGAAGGGGTAGCAGAGGCAATTCAGATCCAGTGAAGTTTGTCTATCTGAATGGGGTTTATGAACTTCAAATGGCTAGTTTGAATTATATTGGTCTGGAGCATTTGCTACGACCAGATGTTACCAATTCACAGCTTTTGCTGGTCTTCTTCAAGTGCACTTTTTCCAAGAAAGCCAAGAACAAATGGTATCAAATTACCCTGACGAGAGGACAGATTCCAAGATGGCATAAATAATTCATTGTAATCTAATCTCTCTTTTGACTTTTAACATGTAAAATAATGATTTGCAAAATGAGAGTCATATTTCACTGTTTGAGTTCATGTGCTGAACTACATTCTTTCACCAACAACACCTACCCCCCCCCCCTACCTGAACCCCTAGCCCTCAACCCTCCCGAGATACAGGACCACTAAGAGTACCAGGTTCTTTGGGGATTACTAAAAAACGGTACCCAAGAATGCCTGGCAAACATTGCTAACAGCACACCTGCTCAACTGATGTGCATACCGACAAAGAACGCGACAAAGAAGAACTCGGGCATCTTACCCACGATCTCCGGGACCATCACTCATCGGCGTAATGGGACAGACGGCAGAAACATCCAAACTTCCAAAATGTTCTTTCGTCAAATAGGAACTCGGGGCGAGGAGCAAGAAGATGAGACGAGAGGATAGTCATTACACACATGAACACACAAGAGCAGTGAGGAATGTCAGGCGGAAGAAGAAAGCGAGTTCAGGTTTCGCTTACAAGAAGCTGAACAAGCCTGGGTCGGTGTTCACGGGAGTAAATGTTTGACCAAGACTTGAACCGCTCGCTGCTATACAAATGAATTGACGACAACTCACGTACATGAAGGTCTACTACATGAACATCCGCTAAGATGCAACTATTCTTAGTGAATGAACAAATACTCAACAAATTACAAAGTCATGGAACATTAAATTTCTACTGACTTTGATGTTCAAACCATATATCTGATATTAATATGTTGAAGATGATTTGATTTTGCTTTAACACACATTTCCCATAGACCTCGCAATGAGATATCTTGTGTCTAGTCTTCAATGGGTTACAGGCAGGAGATGGAGTTAACTCTTAACGTGCCGAAGTCGCATATCTGTACCACATAATACACATAAAGTCAATAGAGGTTTAAATCCTCTGGCACGTTAAGAGTTACTCCACCAAATTTTCAAAAAGTATAGAGCAATATCCCTGCAAATAGTAGGAAACAATATCAAAACTAGCAACGAATTACATAAATTACATGAATGCATTTATCAATAAACTTCTGAGAAGAGACCAATGTGTCCCCCTCCCCCTTCCCTATCATCCTTCATTTTAAAAACAGAGGGTTTAAGCTTCAAAAAGATTTAAATCCTGGAAGCTATGGGTTAAACACACTGTATCATTCATCAATTCAGTAAACATATTTAAACTAAAAACAACGGTCCATCACAACACCAATTCTAATGACAACGTAAGATTAAAAAGCTTGATTGCATATGTACATATCTCATTGCCCATGAGGACTATCAGTCTTGCCAAAGGTATGTCAACAAAATGACAGCGATCTTTAACAGAAGGCTATCACAAGTGACCTAAGTAATTCCTCGTCTTCCATGGGTTTGAATGGGATCGAATGAACCGCAACTTACATTTATTTCAAGACCTCAATAGATTTATGGAATATGTTGGAAGCAGTGATTTATTGGAGAAATTGTATCTTACTAGTCACTGAAAGACTGTATATTTGTGGAATTTGTAAGCATGATTCATTGAAAATAATTTTGGTATGATCATTGTACATGTATACTTTGATATAACTCTTAAAGTGATGTTTTGTAGTGAAGTAGCAAATTTTGGGCTCAGTTACATTTAATGTACATTCTTAGGCCCCTACATACCAGATTACCACTCTTGGATTAAATGACGTTAGCCCCAAGGGGTCTCGGTCTCGGAAATTAAGGCCTCGGTCTTGGTCTCAGTCTCGGAAAAAATAAATTCTCAGTCTTGGAGGTGCAAGTCTCGGTCTTGACACTCAAGGTCTCGGTCTCAGAAGGAAAAAAGTCTTGGTCTCCGACTCTCCGCAGTGCAAGTCTTGGTCTCGGACACTCAAGTTCTCGGTCTTGATCTCGGTTTCAGAACAAATGGTCAAGGTCTTGTTCTTGGTCTCAAAATCAAGACCGAGAGAGACTACAACGCTGGTTAGCCCAGGTTGTAATTATTGAGACAGCAGCTTCCTTCTGATTGGCATTTAGCATGTTAAAGCAGAATGAAACCCAGACATCTTCCTGTACTCAGAAAATACAGAACAATAAAAGAAACACTACAGTGAAAGTTTGAGCAAATTTGGTTGAACTGTTCAAGAGTTATGAATGTTCAAAGTTTATTTAATCGTTGTTATGGAGGATTCTTAAATTGGCAACTCTACCACTTTTTGAGATGAAAGTATGGAGAACTCCCCATTGGCTTTGTACACAAATTGTCACTAATTCTCATTTTTTAAGAAATATCTGATTGCCTCTTGCTTGTTGTACAAGTATGTCCCAGCAAAAATGATTTGTACATGTTTTCTGGAAGATTTTGATTACCTTCACACCTAACATTTCAGAAAAACGTAAATCTGTGAAAATTTGTGTACAAAACCAATGGGGAGTTCTCCACACTTTCATCTAAAAAAATGGGTAGAGTTGCCAATTTAAGGATCCTCCATAACAAGGATTAAATAAACTTTGAACAATCATAACTCTTGAACCGTTCAACCAAATTTGCTCAAACTTTCACCATTTTTCATCTTGTATTGTTCTGTACTCTCTGAATTCAGTAAGATGTCTGGGTTTCATTCCCCTTTAATGTAGTGATAAAGTTTTTGAGTCACCTACTTGTCTCAAGAACATAATTAGAAATGCAACTGTCATGAATATTGAGCCAGAGCCTTGACTTATGTAGCTCATAAATGGTGCTGTTACATAACATTGACTGCTACTAACCAATCAAAACACAGACATCTCCTTAACATCTTGTTACGAGAGAAAAAGCTCTGACTTGGGTCAGGGTTACATAAATATGGAAATGCTACTGATCTCATGTTACTTGATATGGAAATGATGTGCCAAGGTTTTGAAAAAAAATCCTAATATCAATTACATGTAATGTTATTTACATTAAGGCAGAACAATGGATGGTAATTGCATATCACATAGACAGAATTATGGAATCTGAAATGAACAGTGTTCCATCTACTGACATCATAGTAATACCATTAATTTGTTTACATAGGATATTATTCTTGTTCATTGTGAAAGTGTTGTAATCAATTTACTCCAGACAATAGAGTGTTTTAAACCTTTGAAGCATGCAATATAAAAACAGCTGACAGGTTTCATATTTTAATACTTTTATACTGTATGTTGTACTGCTGAAATGCTACATGTTGTTTATTTATTCACTGCCTGTCCATCTGAAGCAACAATTATACAAGAATATGTTTTTCACTGCAAGGACATTTGGTGGGTAGAATACAAAATAAAGATTAACAGCAGTACACTTTGCTAGAATGCCAAGCACACGGCAATTGATACAAATCTCAGAAACTATCTCCATCAATATTTTAACATGGACCAACTAAGTCCTTACATTTGAGACCTGAGACATTGCAACTACAATAAGAAAGAAATTCCAGTTGATTAGTTTCAACATTTAAAGTTCATTACCTATGGATGATTGAGAACATACAACATATTCTATCACATAATTCTCAAACATATGTACCACCACTCCCCCGCAAAAAAAAAAATATAAAAAATGACAACAGAGCACTTTAATCAGGTTAATTTTATTTCCAAATGATATGCAATGATATTAAAAGTGTGTTCTTGTCAAGTACATTACTAAAAGGAGTTCAAGGAGAAAAGCTATATTTCACCTTTCATGTTTTGGGGCAGAAAATTCAGTTTTCCTGAAAGTAAGGGATGGATGCACATTCAACTCAGCAGACTGAAACCCATCATCCGATTAAAATTGATCAAATTTTTCAAACCTATTAGACACATGATTTCCAAAATAGGTAACCACTTTAATTTAATGACACATACTTTAATGACGGATTACTCCTTTTCAAAACAAAACGGACAAAAATCTACCAATTTCATTAAGTCTGAAAGAAAACTGTTCTATGGTATAGATTAATGCTGTTCCAATTTCCTTCAATAATCTACTTTTTTCTCCCCGAAAAGGGGGGTGCAGAGTTTTTGGAGGTTACATTTGCAAAAGCAGGGTTAATGGTTAACAGTAGCCTGCTAGCCAATGGCTAGCAAAAATCACGGCGGACTAGCCAAAATCCAAAGTAACTAGTCCGCATGGCTAGCCAAAATATTATTATAGTGTTGCATGAAACACTATGAAAAATATTCATTTTTTTGGGGGGGGGGGGTGGGTTGGTTACAATTCTGGCGGACTACCCAAAATTTAAGCTAACTAGTCCGCCTGGCTAGTTTAAAAAAAAAGATTAAGCGCGACCCCTGAAAAGGGGAATATTTGAAACCCCCTTTTGCAAAGTACCCTCAAAAAAATCTGATACGTTTGTGGGGATGTATACCAAAATGAAAAAAAAAACAATTATCAACAAACAAACAAACAAACAAAAAACAATAAAACTGGCATATTCATAATTATATCTTCAGTAGATGTCGGGACTACTAGACAGTCAAAAACTGTGGCAGGAGGGAGACATGAAATATTGGCATGGATCATTCAACAGGAACGATACAAAAAAAAACGCAATCGATGGCAAATGAACCTAACCCATATTAATCAACTGGTCTTTGTCCCATCAAATCCAGTCAACCATTTCACACACTTTCCACTTTCTATATCGTGCACTTTAACATGATTGCTTATTGTCACGCAACTCTCTCCGTCTTCGTTTACATCCACCGGGTGAATTATATTTTGTTTAGATGGTCTCTACAAATTCATGCAGTAAGTTTGGAAATTACAGCTGGTGTATTAACACTTTAAACCTTCACACTTTTTTAAAGATACTGTATAACATTGTGGAAGCTTCATTTAAAAAAAAAATGGTGCAGTCTGACATATCTGACAGTGTTTGATTGGACACATACACACCCTAGAACACAAACTTTGGACAGTTATGCAGTCATTACCAAACTATGTATTATAGATAAAAATCGGCACATGAATCATTCTCTGCTGATAATTCTGCAATAAAGTGGAATGGTTGCTCAATGACTTTCACCTTTTAAAAGCATTTTATGACCGTTTTGAACTGCAATTTTATCCAGAGCTTCATTGTTAAACATTGTCAGAGACATTGCTAGCACGGACATCCATGTAGCTCAAATTTTTTAAAACTGTGAACATTGTTATACGATTTTATTACATATTTGGTGCACATGGGAGCTTTTGGTACAAAAAAAGACTGACATGCAACATATAAAAAATAAATTTGATCACTATCGCGGTATTTTATTTTGCATAACTGTACAGCCAATAAACAATTTTCTGGTTTTATTTCAAAGGATTTTTTTAAATTATTTTACTCTGTCCTTTTTTTTTCTGAGGGGAAGAGGGGGGCAGGGGCAATTTCATGAAAAGTCCATCCATCCTAGCAAATGACATAGAATTACATCACCTTTGTGGAAGTTGAGGAGCCATACCTCTTATATGCTAATTTGATTACAAAACATAAACTGCTTCAGGTGAAATATACACACCTTAAATTTGTACATTTCAATGAAATTCACCCATCAAACATACTATATATTTCTGCTTACACAACTCATTTGGAATGAATTACAGTTTACCTCTGGCAATATTAATATGTAGAAATTCATTTTTATGACGTACTTCAAAAACACTTACAAAAATACTGTGCATGTTAGAGTTACTACAGTATTCATGCTAAAAATTTGATCAGTTCAGTTTAATATCAGTGATAACGCTTCCAATAAATTCTTTTTTACGATAACACATGTCCCTGTATACACACATTTTGTAGTGGAGATAGAAACGTGATGTTATCACTGCAATGTGCACTTGCAATCGAAAACTTCCAGAAGTACTTTGAGTCTGGTATGAATTTGAGTTCATTTGGAGGTCATGCTATGTGTGATACTAGAATACCAGGAAAAGCAGAACTTCCTGAGCTTAATCAGTACACTCTACACCATGTAAAATATCAATGATATCAACACGCTTCCAAAAATGGTCTTTCCATAGTGCACTTCAAAATATATGCCGCGATCCATTGAGATGTAAAGTACTGATCATGACCTAGCCATCAGTCACGGAGAAAAAAAAACAGAAGACAGCCCGGGAAGACAGCCTGGTATGATCTTTCAAGAGTACAAGTACCATGTCTTCTCCATTATAGTTATCACCTGAAACACAGGAAGACAGAGCATTTATTATGTTAAGCGCAAGATGAGCATGCTCTAGCAGTTACAGGGGCTGGATTTGTGCAGCCATTCATGAGCTTCACGTGCCTAGGTTTTGCACTCCAATAATCACCACCTTTAGCCATCCCACTAAGACGCACCAGACTGTGAGGGAAAGAGAATGATGAAATGGATGTTATATCCAAGCCAATGTCAAACAGAGCCTCGGGCTGTTCACATCAATCCCCCCTCCCTCCCTCATACCTCCCTGCCCCATCCGATTTTCATCCCCCACCCCCCCCTCATAATATTACAGAGTCCATGCCAAACCCAGGTATCAAAGCATGTACGGTGTTGTGCAAAACCAAATGGCCAAAGGGACTATATCCAAGCCAATGTCAAACAGAGCCTTGGGCTGTTCACATTAATACCCCCTCCCTTATTCCTTCCCCCTCCCACCCAATTTTCATCACACCCCCCCACCATAATATTACAGAATCCATGCCAAACCCAAGCATCAAAGCATGTAGTGCAAAACCGAATGGCCAAATGGACTTGACAATCATATACGCAGCCTTATTCCATTCCCGTAATAACGCATTATGGCCGTAGCCGCTAACAATCACCATAACGTAACAAACGTCCATCGTGCGGTATACATGCCCCTAACCCTGCGAGAGGCCGTCCTGATTATCTAACCACATCGTAAGTGGGCAAGATGGTATTGACACGATAATGAATGGCTACGTTTGGGACATGCAGATGCGAGAAATATCAGGACGAGGAATCGTTATATTGGCGGAATTTCGCCTCCTGGCCGGGCCGGGAGGAGAATTCTCCCTAATTGTATCAGCTTTAGCTGGCACTGCTGGGACATGAGCCCTGTTTCTGCGTGCAGTGCAATGCACTAATTCACGTTTGCTGGTTTGCTTACAACACAACGCAAGGTCCATTTCTCAATGCACTACCGGATCTTAAAGGTAGTCATCAAGTTCTTAAATCGAGCTAAAAAACACTACACATCCCAAACCTGAGCCACGCACTGATCATTATACAGATGTGACATGGGGGTCGGAATACCCCATATTTGATTTGCCCCAAAATATTAATGCTGCTGAAATATTAAGCGCCTTTTACTGACTGGAAATGTCAGAAAGATATCAATATCTACGTTACTGAATTCCAAAGGTTAAATGGAACTTAAAGGAAGATGAAGCCTGCAACTAACAGGAATAAGTTAAGAAAAATATTGACATTGTATGTATTGTGAGAATTATGATACATGGTGATAAAGAAAGTCTAAATAAGGGGTACTGTGTGACACTCACCCGCAGCAAGGCCCTATCAATTGATATATTTCTGTTAATTTTACGCCTTTGTGAATTTTTTTCATAGAACAAGATCACGAAAACAGCTACAGGGGGATGAGTTTATTAATTCAAAAAGTGCATAAATTAATACGGTGTGATTAACACGCATCGGGCAGCATGCATCAGTCACATCAGGTCAGCTCAACGCCAGCACACGTGTGATCTGATTGGTTGGGAAGAACTGACAGTTACCTCATAATCTTTCTTAACTTATTCCCCTTAGTTGCCGGCTACATCTTGGTTTAATAGTTTAACCCACTCAGGCAATTTTGGTGGTCTTTGTCCAATCGCAAGTCACCGGATTAGACAAGGCTCCGTTTTTCCAGATGTAGTATAATTGTTACAAACAGTCCTTAGATATGAAGTGTAACAGACTCTACGCACCTGTCTGCACCACATCGGTTGTCCGGCAGAAGGGCCTAAACACCAAATTGCTCTAACTTGAAAACATTGGCTCTTTTCACATGAAATCTTAGAAGTAGTGTGAAATTTGTAGACCTTTCTGTCAGTCTGTTAAGTGTAAATATCAAATGACAATATTTCTCAAATTAGAGAAAATTTGTTATTAAGGCCCTTTGCCAGGAACATATGCTAGGGCCCTTCTGTTGGACACCGACGAACACATCACTGTACATTCATCGCAGACTTATCACCTTGTTCAGTGAGAAGTTATCTATTTTTTATATTCTAATAAAATTTAAAGGTCGTACACGCTCATACCTGAAACATAATCTGATATACTGCAAATGGAATTATGCGTCCACTATTCATAGATAAACGGAAGTTACGTCCAACTCCAAGGTCGTCCACGGGGCAAGATAGTTGAGCGCCAGAACAAAAAGAAAGGGCTGTTTTGATTCCACGTCGATCACCTGATCAATCGTAGGAAATACGCAGAATGTCTCAAATATTTCCTTCTCATCTTCAAGATGGCTAGGCCCAATGAGGTGGTAAGTGATGAATGTTATGCATTTTCCCTGGCCGAGTGAATTCATGAGAGGATGGGGAGGCGCTCGTATCAATAGCACACACATCAATGGAATAGCATGTCATCAATATTACAGATATGCACTGGGAAATTGAAATGTACGTATTCGCTAACATACTGAAATTCTATACCCACAGTACATTTCTGTGATTGAATTCTTTCACTGTAGAAATACCCACCAAGAGCTCAATATGATTTTGTTGATTTTTTTCAGGGGGGATGCATTTCCTACTTGAGTCTGTAACATCAATTTAAATTCAAGTATTAAGAGATAATAATGCATACCACCAAAACATACACACACTTTATATATTGCATCAAGTCGAGCAATCATTTTGTTGTTTGCACAATAAAAAAAGCTATGAATATAGATGACGTGATATCAATGTAATCATAGTTGGTTTAGTGTACCAGCATGTTGTATTTTGAATAAACATAATCTTGTGAAATAAAATGCCCACACTAATAATTTTGTGAGTACAGTCAAACTTGCTTGTACACCAACCACTCGAATGTGAACATAATAGCCAGCAAAGCTGATAAACAGTGCTGACTAAAAAACGTACTAATGCACAGTAAACATCATATTTTAAAGGCAAAAAACATATTTTGTAAATGGGTTGATTGTTTCTTTTTCAAATTTCTCTTGCAGCAATTTCCAATGGCCACAACCAGTTTGACTTTATTCATAATATCAGTTTCTCGGGCAACCTCCCCTCCCCACCCCAAGAAGAAGAAGAAGAAGAAGAAGAAAAACAATAATAATAATAATAATAATAATAATAAATGTGCATTTTCTCTAAGATTTTTTTTTCCTGAAAGGAAACTCCACAAATAAAATGGTAAACACATAAAATTTGGTCAAACTTGCTAAGAATGGTGCTGGTAAAAGAGAGAAAATGTAAGAGAGAGAGGGTGTGTGTATGTGTGTGTGTGGGGGGGGGGTGTCAGTGAGAGAATGTACATGTGGTCATCTGTACTGTTGTCTATCTAGATGCATGTGATTAACTGAGGAAAAGCTATTAGTTTTCAAGAATAAATTGTTTTTATTTCCATTTTTCAGCACAAACCCCTGAAAGACTGTTGAAAGACACACATTAGGAAATGAACTTTCAAAATATCTGTCAATCTAATTCAAACAGGACAGGCTGTCTTCGGGTCTATCTACTTTTAATGAGTTGTTTTCAAAAGTTAGAAATACCAGAGGATATCTTTTGTTAGTCGAAGAAAATATTTGATTTGTTTATAATGTGTTCACATGGACAATTCATAAAAGAAACTGCTAAAATCTGGAATTGGTGCCTATACTAACTTTTTACCAGGTTAAGTAATTTCAGACAGTGCCATTTCCAGCACATTTTTCAGGGTGGTTTCAATTTCGAACATAACACAAACTACAAGTATATAAGATGAAAAACTAAATGTCAAATATTAAAAAAAAAACTTGAAAAGAAATAAGAATTTCCTAGCACACTGTATAATGATTTACAATACCCACTCGACTCTGAACTAGAACGTTCCATTTTAAATCTTCGGAGAGGGCCTCTCCTCTCTTCTCTCGGTTAAAAAAATCTAGCTCAGGCCAGTTCCCTTGTCGAGGAGTTAATGAGAAAGAGAGAATAATTAGCTCGCCGCGATATTTACAATGCACACAATTCCCCCTGTCTATATGCCGAAGAGTGGTACCCAGAGAAGCAGGGCTTGCATTTCACACTGTATAAATAGTTTCTCCTGTGTACTGTTCACTCCAAAGTTCCTCAAAAATGATCTCGCAAACAAGTTTCTAGTGTACTCTGCTGCCAGTTCCGCAACCGTAGGTCTGTATCCTTTTTCGCCTACGGAGACCCCCCGATTTTCCTTGGGGTTTACTGCCATGTTGATACAGCTGAAGGGTCCTAAGAATGAAGCCCACTTTTAGCTCCTCCAAAAAAAGTAAAAGCTCAAAAGACGACGTAGCCACTCGCATGTACACCTCACACGTACACAATACAGACATACATTAACATACAGACAGACGTAAAATGTAACTAACACTGGACACACATACACGTACAAAAACACTTAAACTAGACTTGTAAACGTATGCAGTGAAGTTCCATCTAACCTGCTAGCCAAATATCACCCATAAGCATGTTAGATTTAGACATAAGCCTACGGGGTTTGAAACTAACACAAACCAGTTTACAAGTTATACATTGCATCTCACTTCCACAGAAATAAAAGGAAAATGTGTTGACACATATACCCACTCAACAATCAATATTTTATAGTCCACAGCCTTCCGCCAAATGAAAAAAAAATCAAAAATCAAAATCAAAAGAAAGCAAAAGCCTACATGAAGAAGCGATAAAGAGACACTCTTTGTAACCTTGTAGAAACTATTGATGATTGTATAGGGCCTCTTTACAAGAAACAAAACGATTTGTCTTTTTGTTTTCATTTGCAAGACCCTGAAGGGCAGCGCCTAACACACCTAACAGAATTTACAAAAGACAAAAATAACCATGTAAACAGAGCTATGAATGCATCAGTATTCATCGTTGTAATATGGTACTCAGTACTCTGTGCAGTGCACTGAACTCGGGTCTTGTTTTCTTTTGGGAGTTTAATTTTACACAAGGATATAAAAAATACAAGTTCCACAATATGACATATGACTGTAATAGGCCTATACGTAGTAACATCTGCACTCGTCTGCATAAGTGTACATGTACCTTCTCATTATTACAAATACATGAAATCTTTAAAACATATTATGTCAAGCACATGTGAAACTGCAGGGCCATGTGTAAAGATTTAAATCCTGATAATAAAATATTTTCAAAAGTCTTAAAATTACCCCCATTTTCTACTAGCCTTCACATCACTACTGTCCGTCACTTTTCTATTTGTTTGGCCATTCTATCGTTTCTTTATTTCGTTTTAATAACATCATGCAATATTCAACAAAATATATATATTTTCTCTTTTAAAGATTGTGTAATTGATTTGCACGTCAAAAAACATCTAAATGAATGAAATCAGCTGAAATCATATCCAATGTGAAGATTGATATAAATAAACACCTCTCATAGAGACTTGGGGTAAAATATTGAGTTTTGGTGAAAATCTGGATGGTTAAACTTCATGCTTTTTTAATTTACTCGGAAGCATTTTCAAAAAATCCGCGACGTCAAACGTGCATGTGCCGTTCCAAAATTGTGTGATCAGCCGTTAGCTAAATGTCGTGCGGAGGTTAACCGTTTGACCAATCAGTGCGCTGCGCTGGTCTTCCGACGTTACACAATAACCGCGATTCGCAGTTTGAGCAAAATTGAAACTCACGGAAAGAACAACATTCTGGTAACATGTCGTTATTAGTTTTACTCATAAAACAACAAATTCATGACATATGGATCTCAAACTTTCAACACACCATTTGTAAGTACTAAACTACCGTTTGGTATTGATAATGAAGGGAAGTAATGGACTTGCACATCCCTGACACAATACTGTACTGACTTCAATAGCTCCATGCAGATGTACATTAATTCACGCAATGCTCCCGAGATCAGATAATTTCATTTTGATAATTCTGTCAGACCCCCCTGGATTACTGTAGCCACTGGCAAGACAATCTCTGCACATGACCTCTGACCCCATGGATTATAAACGAGGTTCCTCCAGGCAGAGTCATAAAGTGTAGGTGAACTTGTGAACACCCTTGAAGGCACCACAGCAGGCCACTTATATGACATACGTGCAGGAAAACCAGACATACTGACACACACATATACAAACAACACAAACATACACAAATGTACATTACATTTGTGTACCTGGCCATTACAACTTTCGTTGTCAGATGATGTGAAGGTTCAGGCATGGGCTCAAAAATTGTTTAAACCCTGTTTATTCACTACTGTGAATAAAATGTGGTGTTGATAAGTGCTACATGTATGTGTACATGTATATAAATGCATCTACATGTAAATGTACAGTATGTCTCTGTATAGTGCATGTGTGTTGTGAATAAATTCTACATGATTAAATCCAGGCAGAGTCATAAAGTGTAGGTGAACTTGTGAACACCCTTGAAGGCACCACAGCAGGCCACTTATATGACATACGTGCAGGAAAACCAGACATACTGACACACACATATGCAAACAACACAAACATACACAAATGTACATTACATTTGTGTACCTGGCCATTACAACTTTCATTGTCAGATGATGTGAAGGTTCAGGCATGGGCTCAAAAATTGTTTAAACCCTGTTTATTCACTACTGTGAATAAAATGTGGTGTTGATAAGTGCTACATGTATGTGTACATGTATATAAATGCATCTAAATGTACAGTATGTCTCTGTATA
Organism: Eucidaris tribuloides; assembly: GCA_001188425.1. Classification (NCBI taxonomy): domain Eukaryota; kingdom Metazoa; phylum Echinodermata; class Echinoidea; order Cidaroida; family Cidaridae; genus Eucidaris; species Eucidaris tribuloides. Next base: position 39,273 of record JZLH01S0119195.1, read on the forward strand.
AGTGCATGTGTGTTATGAATAAATTCTGCATGATTAAATCACTATACAAAACCTCTCCAAGTTGACTGAAGGTGAGGTGATATTGCATCATTACCAAATATTTGAAATTTACAATTCATCGTTTGGCAAGTAAAAGGGCAATATATCAACGCGTTATGTATTGCCATATTGGCCTTTTACTTGCCGAACGACAAATTTAACTTAAACTTTGTGCCAAAGTCACAAATATGCACCGCACAATACAGGTAATGTCCATAGAGTTGAATTTCCCATGGCACGTTTTGAGTTGAGCTCAAAACATGCATGGATTCTCACCTCACATTGCAGTGTTGAGTGCAAATTGATAGATTTGTCTTAATTTATTTTCTTGATCTTCCGGTTGAAAACATGGCTGTGATTTAGTAAAATCAGGGAGAATCTTCTCTAGAATTAGAGGGGGATTCAAGTATTTGTGTAATAGTTTTTCAGCAGCATTGATGACTGAGATTTTCCTGATGCTGTTATTACCAATAGAGTACAGTATGTGTCACAGGGTATGCTCACATTTGCTATGGAAACAGTGCTCCTTGACAATCGGCGTGTTTCTACAGAAAATCGTTAAACGGTATTACCCGCTTCAGTATCCAGAATTTCGGAAAACTTTCCTGTAGAACAGGATGCAGATACGGTTATTGATAAACCCGTATCTCGACCATAATACTGTTATCATAAACCACCTTCCAGAGTTGTTTATGCCGATTGTTAATCCGTTTACTTTTCTGTAGAAACACACAGCGAAAAGGTACGGGTCTCAAGTAGGTTCACGGTCTGTGTGCAAAAATAACGTGCTGTTGACTGCATATTTGACCAGTCATTATACCAACAATGCATTGCAGATCAATAGTGACTTTCCGATTTACGATTGACGCAGTATTATCGACACCGTAATGAGCTAATCGGATTATTCGTCTGTAGTAAACAGGTTGGTTTAAGCCGATTCGGTTTTTTCGATTCAGGGAAAAATAAACCGTCTTACACTAATTTTTTCTGTAGAAAACACGCTGATATGAGCTAGGTCAGTTGTCATTGGTATTTCCAGTTTCAGAATATTATTGGTGTTTTAGGTGAAGTTCTTTTAGAATAGAATCAGGGTTGATGTTAGCGCGTTATCTGTATGAAAATATATCTGTTGGACAATTGTAGCTGGATCACGTCGTGAACCATTGTCACATGATGTTTATATCACAATCAAAATACAATGTCAGGGAAATGAAGAATAGAATTCACCCTTTAATCAGTAACGCACCTAATTCCGATTACCCATATAAAATACTTGCCATAATGTCAATCCTAATATTTACCTGGTGGGTCAATTATCGTCTCTATTTTCATTGCGGTGAGAGAGAGGCAGGTGTGTTAATTTTAAATTTATGTTTACCCTTAATTAATAGATTCAATCAAAAACCTTTTTTTCATTCTCACTGGTGATCCTTTCAATGTCAAGTCAAATCTATTTGATAAATGATAAGAATTGATTTTATAGCTGCCATTGTAACTGATACGTACGTGCTTGTATCTAAGAAAAACAAACAAATCAAATATAAAAAAGTAATTGTAAATAAAATGTATCAGCTATTAAATGTTGCCCCACTACTAATAGTAATACAACAAGTCTTCTGAAAAAGGACACTGTTGTATATTGTCTGTGAATCAAAAAGATTAATTTATGCTTACCATTTAACATCCTACTTAGTTATTATATCCTCCACCTTAACTTTCTAACTTGTGTATATCATTCTTCCAAAATCTAAAAGAGCTCATATCGCAGGAGTAATTTGACACGGGGTATCACTCATCATAATTACATAATTTGTTCATAAGTACAGCTCATATAAAATATTTCTAATGTACACCTGTCTATAACAGCCAGGAGTATTACAGTGGTACTGTGTGGTGGTGTGTGGTTGTGGTTTGGTTGGTTGTGGTCGGGTGGTGTAGTAGTGGTGGTGGTGGTAGTGGTGGTGGGGTAGTGGTGGTGGAGGAGGAGGATGGTGGTTGGGTAGTGGAAGACGGCCCCGGGGGGCACGACGCTCACCTGAGGTCTCGCAAACTCTCTATGGTACCCCCTTTGCATCCCCTTGCCATATACAGCTGATTTTGCCAAGTTAACTTAAATTCTAACATCTGTTTTATAAAAACAAGGCACGCCCTAGTATCTTAACATTTGACCTTTGACCTACTTATGTGACCTTGACCCCTATTTAACATTGAGGTCACTGTACATGTAGCATCTACCATCCAAGTTAGTCACAAATGGGCCAATACCAACCAAAGAAGAAACTTGCAGGTATATTTTATCATTTGACTTCATTTGACCTTTGACCTACATATGTGACCTTTGACCTCCAAATAACATTGAGGTCCCTGTTACGCATCTACCACCCGAGTTTGGTTACAAATGGGCTTGTGGTTAGAAAGTTACCTAGTTTGGGTCCATATGGGCCCTGCCCCCTGGGCCCCCAGGGGGGGCCTGGTGTACCATTCCTGGAACCCTCTATCCCCTACCCCTGAGGATCATTCAAACCAAGTTTGGTCTAAATCCACTGATGTGAATGTGAATTATTCCCATAGGGCCCCACCCCAAACTTTTGACCCCTTAGGGGCCAAACGGGGCCACCCTGGGCATTGTCATGAGGAACATTAATTCAGCACATATAGAGGTATCTACACACAAAGTGGCTTAACTAAACTATTTCTGGATCTAAAGAAGATGTTTGAAAACTACCTACTTTTGACCCTTTAGGGCCCTGCCCCTGGGCCCCCAGGGGGGCCAGGTGTACCATTTGAGGACCCTTGAATCTCCACCCCCTAAAGATCATTCCTGCCAAGTTTGGGCCAAATCCCATCATGCATTTTGAAGAAGAAGCTGAAAATGTGTAAAAGTTTACGCACGACGCACGATGAACGACGAACGACGAACGACGCACGACGGACGAAAAGCGATCGCAATAGCTCACTTGAGCCTTTGGCTCAGGTGAGCTAAAAAGTAGAAGTAGTAGTAGTAGTAGTAGTAGTAATAGTAGTAGTAGTAGTAGTAGTAACAGTAGTAGTAGTAGTAGCAGCAGCAGTAACAGTAACAGTAGTAGTAGCAGTAACAGTAGTAGCAGCAGCAGCAGCATCAGTAACAGTAGTAGTAGTAGTAGTAGTAGTAGTAGTAGTAGTAGTAGTAGAAGTACTATTAGGAGTTGTGAAGTAGTTGTAGTAGCACATCAAGTAGTAGTTGTAGGTTTTTTTTGGGGGGGGGTTTCTTCTTCTGCTTGTGGTATTATAATACTGTAAGCAATTTTCAGTAGGTTTGATATGTAGGGTGACAAGAGAATACTTTGTAATAAGTTTGTTGGCATAGCCAGCAGAAGGGCCTTAGCATAGGTTCCCAGCAGAAGAGCCTTAAAGACACTATATAACACTGTGGAAGACCCGTTTAAAAAATTGTCAAACTTTGCTATCTGACATATCTGACAGTGTTTGAATGGACAAATAAACAACCTAGAACACAAAAGTTTGGACAGTTATGCTGTCCCTAGTACAATATGTGCAGATACAAATTGGCACATTAATTTTATATCGGGCGATAGGAAATTCTGCAACACAGCAGTCTATGGAAAAAAGCTGGAATGGTCTCTCAATGATTTTCATTTTTGTAAAGCACTTAATGATTGTTTTACACTGCAATTTTTTTCAGGGCTTCATTTTTAGACTGTATCAAAGACATTAGTAGCATGTGGAATCATGTAGCTCAGATTTTTTAAACTGGAAACATTGTTATACAGTGTCTTTAACAATAAAATTACCTCTAACTTGAAAACCACTGGTCTTTTTTCACATGAAATCAAAGTAGTGTGATATTTTTAGATCCTTCTGCCAGTCTGTCAAATGCAAATATCAAATAAGGCAATATTTCTCAAATCATAGAAAATATGCTGTCAAGGCCCTTCTGCTGTGAACATATGCTAACTTAAGGTCCTTCTGCCGTGCACACATCAAGATTTGTAATCAACCAAAACTATACTCGGCTTCAACTTCATGCTCACCATATTTTTGTTGTCCCATCAACTGAAAACTAGTTCCATAATAATTTTAAACTTCACAACACAGTCAAACCTCCTTCCACTTTCAGCCAACAAAACATATACACGGAGAAAAAACACTTCATATTACGTGATCTTATGGCACGTTTTGAGTTGAGCTCAAAACATGCATGGATTCTCACCTCACATTGCAGTGTTGAGTGCAAATTGATAGATTTGTCTTAATTTATTTTCTTGATCTTCCGGTTGAAAACATGGCTGTGATTTAGTAAAATCAGGGAGAATCTTCTCTAGAATTAGAGGGGGATTCAAGTATTTGTGTAATAGTTTTTCAGCAGCATTGATGACTGAGATTTTCCTGATGCTGTTATTACCAATAGAGTACAGTATGTGTCACAGGGTATGCTCACATTTGCTATGGAAACAGTGCTCCTTGACAATCGGCGTGTTTCTACAGAAAATCGTTAAACGGTATTACCCGCTTAAGTATCCAGAATTTCGGAAAACTTTCCTGTAGAAACAGACGCGATACGGTTTATTGATAAACCGTATCTGACCAAATACTGTTTATCATAACCACCTTCCAGAGGTGGTTATTGCCGTGTTAATCCGTTTAACTTTTCTGTAGAAACACACAGCGAAAAGCGTATCGGGTCTGGCGGAAGTAGGGGTCACCGGTGTGTGTGAAAATACGTGCCTGTGACTGCATATTTTGGACCAGTTCATATACCACAATGCATTGCGAGATCATATAGGTTGAATTTCCCGATTTCCGATTGACGCGGTATTTGCGACACGGAATGGGAGCTAATCGGATTATTCGGTCTGTAGAAACAGGTTGGTTTAAAGGCGATGCGGTTTTTCGATTCAGGAAAAGATAAACCGTTTTACACTATTTTTCTGTAGAAACACGCTGAATATGAGCTAGGGTCAGGGTTGTCATTGGATTTCCAGTTCAGAATAGTATTGGGGTTGTTAGGGTTAAGCGTTCTGTTAGGAATAGAGTCAGGGTTGATGTTAGGGTTACTGTATGAAATAATCGTTGGAGCAATTGTAGCTGGATCACGTCGTGGAACCATGTCACATGCTGTTTTATCCAATGGAAAAAAAGAACAATGTCAGGGAGATGAAGAGATAATATTCACCCTTTAATCAGTGTGGACCACCAATCGATACCCATGATAAAATACTGCAAATGTTCAATCCTAATATTTACCTTCAATTATTGTCTCTATTTTCATTGCGGGTGAGAGAGAGAGCCAGGTGTTGTCAATTTTAATATGTTACCCTTTAATTAAAGATTCAATCAAAAAACATTTTTTCTATCTACTGGTGGGATCCTGTTTCAATGTTAAGTCAAATCTATTTGATAAATGATGAAGGATTGATTTTATAGCTGCATGTAACTGATACGTACTTGTCATTGTGACTAAAGAGAAAACAAACAAATCAAAAAACAGTAAGTAAATAAAATTGTATCAGGTATTAAATGTTGCACTATAATAAGAATACAACAAGTCTTCTGAAAAGTGACACTGTGTATTATTGTCTGTAAATCAAAAAGATTATAATTTATCTTCCCATTAATATCCTACTTAGTATTAATTTCCAAACTTTCTAAACTTGTGTATACAGTTCTCAAAATGTAAAAGACTCATATTGAAGTAATTAACTCGGTATCACCATATTAATTACATAATTGTCATAAGCACAGTCATTAATAAAATATTTTCTAATGTACACCTGTAAATATGCATGGTACATGTAGTATTACAGTGGCAGTGGTGGTGGTGATGGTGGTGGTGGTGATGGTGGTGGTGGTGATGGTGGTGGTGGTGGTGGTGGTGGTGGTGATGGTGGTGGTGGTGGTGGTGGTGGTGGAGGATAGTGGTTGGGTAGTGGATGGTAGGTAGTATAAAAAGTAGAAGCAGTAGTAGTAGTAGTAGTAGTAGTAGAAATAATAATAGTAGTAGTAGTAGTAGAAATAATAATAGTAGTAGTAGTAGTAGTAGTAGTAACAGTAGTAGTAGTAGTAGTAGCAGCAGTAACAATAGTAGTAGTAGTAGTTGTAATAGTAGCAGTAGTAGTAGTAGTAGTAGCAGTAAAACAAGTAATACAAGTAGAAATACTATTAGGAGTTGTGAATTAGTTGTAGTAGCACATCAAGTAGTAGTTGTAGTTTTGGTGTGTTTTTTTTCTTCTTCTGCTTCTGTGGTATTGTAAGTACTGTAAGCAATTTTCAGTAGGTTTGATATCTAGGGTGACAAGAGAATACTTTGTAAAAAGTTTGTTGGCATACCCAGCAGAAGGGCCTTAGCATAGGTTCCCAGCAGAAGAGACTTAACAATAAATTACCTCTAACTTGAAAACCACTGGCCTTTTTTCACATGAAATCAAAGTAGTGTGATATTTTTAGATCCTTCTGCCAGTCTGTCAAATGCAAATATTTCTCAAATCATAGAAAATATGCTGTCAAGGCCCTTCGGCTGGGAACATATGCTAAGGTCCTTCTGCCGTGCACACATCAAGATTTGTAATCTACCAAAACTATACTCGGCTTTAACTTCATGCTCATCATATTTTTGCTGTCCCATCAACTGAAAACTATTTCCATGATAATTTTAAACTTCACAACACAGTCAAACCTCCTTCCACTTTCAGCCAACAAAACATATTAATACACGGAGAAAAAACACTTCATATTACGTGATCTTTAGAACAACAAATATTGATGTTAATTTAACAGAAAAATCTCAGCACTAAAAACACTCCACAGTCTAAAAGTATCAGCTCAGTCCATTAAACATCATCATAATTTCATGTTTCATAATGGATTCTGTGTCATGCTGAATGCACCACCGCTTTTCCATTACATTTCTCCGTCGAGGACAAAAGAGAAAATCCACTCGGTGATCTTTTTAATTAATTTAGATGAAGCATGTCACCAGCATCAAAGCAATACTCCAAGTATTTCTTTATCACTGCTATGGAGATTAATTTCATTCTTATTTTTTAAAGAAAACTCTAACCCAGCCAATCAAAACTCTACAAAGTATACTGGTACCAGTAGAAGTAATTTGCTTAAGTAAGAGTATAGAGTAGAACTGCAGTAGTAGCAACAACAATAGAATCAGTAGTAGTAGTCAGGGGAGGATCCAAAGGGGGCAGCCCCCCCCCCCCCCCCCGGTCTTTTTATGGGGATTTTTACCAATTTTCAAACACGGGTCGACCCCCCCCCCCCTTCGTCGGAATTTCTGGATCTGCCCCTGGTAGTAGTAGTAATAATACTAGTAGCAGAAGTAGTAGAAGTAGTAGTAGTAGTAGTAGTAGTAGTAGTAATAGCACTAGTACTAGAATGAGTTGTGAAGTATTTGCAAGAGAGGTAGTTGTTCTTGTCGTTTTTCTTCATGGCTGTAGTTGTGGTATTGTAATAGTTACTGAAGCAGCAGCAGATGATGTTGTTGTTGTTGTTTGTTGTTGTTGTTAAGATAAAACTAAAGAATCTTTCAGAAGGAAAAAACAGGAGTTATATGTACTTTGCAATAATAGGAAAGTTATCAAGAGAAGAAGTGGAGGTAGTAAGAAGAGCCAGGCCAGAGTCATGGCGTGCATGTTGGTGGTTGGAAACCATGATTGCAACAATGTAACAAGCAGAAATCAGTAAAGTAAACAAATCACTAATTCATGAAGATCATGCTTCCTTCATCCATTAATTTACTGAAGTGATTTCCGTTGTCTCATGATGAATTCATAAATTCCTCCAATCTCATCAAGTAATGCATATATATTTTTTTACTTGTCTCAGTTTTGAATTATTTACCTTGTTTGTTTTAATTTGTTTGTTGTTGTTTTTACAGACAACATGGCATTTAAGGTATACATTGCACACTGAACAGATACTTAGATGTATTCATTACGCACTGATGCTCATTTATTCTCTCAATCCTACACATGTCTCAGTGAACTAAACACTACACAAAAAGTAAGTTCCCCCTTATTCAAAATACCGTATCTTTTTAACAAAATAATTTTGAGCAGAATAATTTTGAAGGAGTGTTTCTGGACTCATTGCCTAACTTCTGTGTGAAAATGTGATTGATCCGTCAAGTCATGCATGAGTGAGCAAATGTTAAAGGCAAAAAGTCATTTTTCAAAAGTCACAAGAGTCATTTTGGGGAATTTGTGATGCAGGATTTTGACAAATTTTGTTTCTGGTGAATAATTAAGCGCTATTTATGTTAATCATCTATCGTTTGACCCCCTTACACCTCCCCTTACAGTTA
>JZLH01S0119221.1:11754-24113 GCA_001188425.1 Eucidaris tribuloides
GGTGGAGAGAGGTTGTGCAGATGAAGAAAGAGTCTTACCCAAGGACCAAAATGCTGTGACAAAATTCGAACAGAGATCTTGTAAATGACGCTGATCAAATTCTAGCAAGCAGGCAAAGTTGAATTGAGAAAAATAATAATTTTATAGCTTGTGTACCTCACCAAATGTTCTTTCCCAGGAATATGGCCGGCCTGCGCAAGCTACTACACTAACCGTGCTGCAGCATTCATGATGTTAGATAAATACACCGAGGCCTTAGAGGATGCCCAGTATGCCGTCAAGTTGGACAACCAATCAGTAAAGGTGAGATTTTTCTTGAGACAGGGGTTCACTGGTGCTGATTCTTGCAGGAATATCAAAAGAAAATGCTAAATTGTGGTTCCGCATTTTCCTGGACAAGTCCAGCTGAGATTTATCTTGATTTTGTTTTGCCCCTGCAGACAAAAGTTTGGAGGGGGCATTAAGCAAATTGCTGTGTTGGTCAGTCAGTCCTTGGGTCCAGAATTGGTTTCCATGTAATAACCTTTAAAAATATTTGATCTATTTTAAAAATTGGTGGTGTGTATGTAGATGACACTAAAATACAGGTAAAGTTCAAATTTAGAGTCCAAAGTTCAAAGGTCACAGCTCATTATACATGTAAATTTGTTTCCACATGTTAACTTCAAATTTTTTTTAATGGATTTCAGTCATTTTTTATGTGTAGGTAGATGGCACTGAAATACAGATCAAGTATGAATCAGATCATGGCCACAGCTTATGATATGTGCGAATTGGTTTCCACACAAACATTACTAGATACTGGACAGATTTCAATAATTTTTGGAGTGGAGGTAGATAACGCTAAATACAGGTCAAGTTTAAATTTGGAATCTGTAGGTCAAAGGTTACAGCTCATATGTACAAATTGGTTTCTGCATGATAACTTAAAAAATATTGGATAATTCTGTCTCTAATGTGGTAATTTCAAAATGCAGGATGAATAATGAAATAATATACAATTGATGCATTGGTAGCAAGTGTGTTAGGGCAGAGAAAGTGCACTAAGTTATAGTCCGTGCAAGAGATAACGCACGCACCCACAGGGCAAGTACATTATCGATCACACTGACTAAAGCAAGTGCACTGGAACTGCCCTAACACACGAACAAAACATTGCTTCAATTGTTTTGTACGACGGGTCGGCAATACAGCCTGAAAATAGGCGACAAAAATTAGACCCTAGTCCTAGTATAGGCGAGCACTCGACTGTAAGCTAGCTAGACCAAGTCCTAGTCTACCCAACGACTACGTACAGATGAATACGGACTTTTTCAATTTGGCTGCCGATATATAGGCACAGCGAATATCGTCAGGTATCGATCATGTGTTATCAATTGGGCATGCACGTTAGGAGAATTAAATGCACGCCCTACGCCTGTCAATTGACCAATCACTTTGTGTCATTCTTAATCCCATCTTATAACATCTCTTAACTCTTCTTTTTCAAAGTAAAGAATTTAGAAGTGCTTACTGATTGAGTGCAGACACAGCGCATTTCTAGTTTTATTTATTTGTGTGTATTTGTTTATGTATTTATGTATTTATCTATTGATTATTTATAATTTTGATCTTAGGGTCACCTGCGGGAAGCCAAGTGCCATCTAGCCTTAGGGTCCATAGAAGCAGCAATACGGGCCCTGCAGAGAGTGACAGAAATTGAACCCACCAACAAGCAGGCTCAGTCTGAGGTGAGTTGAGGCTATAGAAATGCAGAAGCTGAAAAGTGATTTTGTCGTTGCTCAATGGATATTCGAATAAGAGTTAAAATCGCATTTAAATACAGATTGCCAAAAAGGTACTCAAATTTTTGTCCAAGGCCTAATGATGATGATGATGACTGCAATAATGTTGAGGAGGATGGTGATGATGAAGATGATGATGATGATGATGATGATGATGATGATGATGATAATGATGATGACGACTACAGTGATGATGATGATGATGATGATAATGATGACGACTACAGTGATGATGATGACGATGATGAGGAGAAGGAGAAGGAGGAGGTGATAGTGATGGTGATGATGTTGATGATAATGATGGAGATGATGATGATGGGGAGGAGGAGTATAATGATGATAAATCCTAAGATATTGTATTGTTCAATTTCAGATGAGAGCAGCTCAAATAGTCCAGTCACATGATGCAGCTGGCTACAAAGCTTACGATAAAGGCGATTTTAGAAAGGTAATGTTGGATCCCCTTTTCACTATCTCATCTGTTCCATGTCAAAAGGGCTCATGTCATCACACCCCACAAAATACACTTTTGAGAACACAACTTGTAAGTTTTGTAATGTTCAATAAACAATAGGATGGTATTGAAATTAAATGTGATATAAAATCTAACTCTGCTTTGTAATTTTATATAAATTTTTAGGGATAATTCACTCAAAGTTTCTGACATTGCTTGTTTTCTAGAAATCCCCTTTTACGATCACAGTTGAGCTAATGGCATTGTGTGTGATGTTAGAAACTTGCCTTCTGTAGGACTTCAGCATTCTCATGTTTATTTGTATTTTTAAGGGTTTTGCTTACACTTACAAACTTGCTATGTTTTATCCTGCATACTTGAGGCGAAGGCTTGAGCGAGCCATTGTGATTGCTTTTTTGTCTGTCGTCCATCATGCGTCATTCATTGTACAGAAAATTTTCACATTTTCTTATCTTTTTTTAAAATGCATGATTGAATTAAGACCAAACTTGGCAGAAATTTTCCTGAGGGGAAGGGGATTCAAGGTTCCTCAAGATCCAGCAGAAGTTTAGTCAAGTCATATTATGTGTACAGACATCTACAGGTGAAGAGTAGATGTTTCTCATGACATTGTCCCAAAAGGCCCAAACTACAGAGTACTTATTTAAGTGGTTCTTAAAACCCCATTTCTGCCTAGATATCCCACTCCAAGGACTAAAACTATGAACAAATTGATGATGTAATCCAGGCTTTCAACTGGTCCTTCTTTTCCTACTTTTTTCCACTTTTTTGTGAATATTCTTATTTTCCTATTTGTCCCCCTTCAAAATCCTGATTTTCCTACTTGTTTTTTACTTTTTGTCAATAAAAGATTTGTGATACACTGTTGGTTTAATATTTGTTTAGAGTTGAGTAGTCTTTACAGGTTGTCTCTGAGAGTATTGTAACTACTATCATTACCTTTTTGTGAAGGAAAATTTGTTACCATGGATTTCCGCTTTTTGCCAATTTTCAATTTTTTTTTTTTCCGGTATTCCGCATGTTTCCACTTTGTTAATGGTGAGTACTCCAAACGCTACTTTAAAGTGATAGGCTAACATTGTGGAACTTCAATTTAAAAAATTGTCAAACTTTGATATCTGAGCTACATAGTAGTGTTCAAATGGACAAATAAACACCCTAGAATACAAAAGTTTGGAAAGTTACACTGCCAATGGCAAGTTATACATGAATAAACAATAAAACTCGGGGCGAGTTTTATTAACCTAGGTGTACACACAGTAAGTCTATGGGAGGAAATGGGCAAGTGAATTTGGTCAACTTACGATTTTCACTTTTTTAAAGCACTAAATAAGCATTTTGGAATACAATTTTTTCAGGGCTTCATTTTTAGACCTCACCAAAGACACTGGTAGCATGGGGAATCATGCGGCTCAGATTTTTTAACTGTGGTAAATGTTAGCCAATACCTTTAAGTACCCTACTTTAGTGGATTGAATCCTACTTTTTTCCTACCTTTTGGAGAATTTGCTCCTATTTTTCTCCTACTTTTTCAGCCAGCAGAGTTCAAGGCCTGCGTAATCTTTAGCGGCATTACAGAGAGGGTTGTGTGAAATTAAGTGAGCATCGTGCAAAGCAAACTCCCCCCCCCCCAATTGTTATCCATTTAATCAGATCCTATGCAGATTATTATTCCTCTTCTTCATGCTTTTACAGGTAATTTTTGACATGGATCGAGCCATAGATCATTCACCAGCCTGTACGAGATTCAGAATACGAAGGGCAGAAGCACTACTCAAATTACGGCGGTTCTCAGAGGCACAAGAAGCATTAAAGTAAGTACCTATGCACAGGATTGCCAGTTTATATTGTAGCAATGTAGATCAGTAAATCACTGATTTACGAGGTGTGACAAAAAAAGAAACGAGACTTAGCCTCGCCCATGACGCAATGTCAATCGACCCACCACCCATGTCACTGTGTTGCCCAACAACTCATCAATATTCTGCTTTAATAATTGTTCGCCTATATCATGCTATAATAATTGTTCACCTATATCACGCTTTGCCCCTTCCCCAGGCTTTTGAGTGGCATGCTCCTGCTTCGCCCCATCACAATACGAGAAGTGGTACAAACATGGGGAAGGTATAAATCAACCTGAAGTTTTTAGATCAGTTGGGCAGAAGCTGAACTGATATCTCGAGCTTCTTCAGGAGTCTTATGCAGAAAATCCCACCCGCGACTTTGTCTTTTCGGTTGGGCCCCCACCCGACTGAACCAGGAACTTCAGATTGATTCCTCCCTCCATGTTTGTGCAACCTCTGTTATCGCGACAGGGCATAGTTGGGGTGTGCTGCTTACAGCCCGAGGAAGGGGCACACAGTGAGATATGTGAACGCTATTATAGCAGAATGTTTGGCAACACAGCGACATGTGCCTGGGTGCATTGACATCGCATCATTGGCATGGCTGTCGCACCTCGTACATTGTATTATTGTTTTTGGAAAAAGTATGCAGTGAATTAAATTCATTCTATAAATTTCTTTGATTAAATTGATGGCAGTTTAAATCAGCCCTTTATGAGAAATCACTAACAAAACAGACTTTATTAGGTATAGAGGTCGTGTGTGAGAACCACATTCTTTTAATTATGTCAAAGATCAAAACCTAACATCAGATGAGTGGTAACTTTGCAAATAGAATGCAAAGTAAAGATCTAGTGAAGAGAAATGTCTGATTCTAGATTTCTACTTTTGAAACTATATCTAACAACAAATATTATTTCTCTTCAATGACATCTGTAGGTGGTAGATGTATTATGGTCATGAAGTGCATGCAAGTAGCGTGTTACATTTCTGTAAGTAATGCAGAGGTTACAATAGTTTCAAGCACTGACAATGTATTTCACTTAAAGGTATTGGCTAACATTTACCACTGTTAAAAAAATCTGAGCTACATGATTCCCCGTGCTACCATTGTCTTTGATAAGGTCTAAAAATGATGCCCTGAAAAAATTGTATTTCAAAATGATTATTAAGTGCTTTAAAAAAGTGAAAATCGTAAGTTGATCGGATTCACTTGCCCATTTTCTCCCATAGACTTACTGTGTGCACACCTAGGCTATTTAAACTCGCCCGGAGGTTTAATTGTTTATTCATGCATAACTTGCCATTGGCAGTGTAACTTTCCAAACTTTTTATTCTAGGGTGTTTATATTTCCATATGAACACCACTATGTAGTTCAGATATCAAAATTTGACAATTTTTTAAATTGAAGCTCCACAATGTTAATAGCCTATCACTTTAATTTCTTGTGTTGTTAAAGTACAGTGGCCAAAGTGAAATAAAATTGGTTAATTGAGATAATTTGATTAATTTAAATAAAAAGTTATAGCAGAGGGCAGAGGTGCTGTGGCAAGATTGGTAAGGCACGTACCTGATAATCTAGGAGTCTTGAGGTTTGATTCCATTGCCAAGCATTGATGTCAGACAGCAAGACATCTGCTTTATCTGCTTTACTTCTCCTCCTCTTCCTACTATTAGTGAGTATCTGCCTATGTATAGTCCTATTGCGGGCATTCCATTTCTTGCAGTCACTCAGTGTGAACATAACTAACTAACTTTTGTCATTCTACTTCAGTGGTTTACTAATGAAGTATCCAAAAGACGCCGATGCGCTCTTCGTCCGAGGTCTCAGCCTGTATTACCAAGACAACATAGAAAAGGCCCAGCAGCATTTCCAACATGTACTCAAGTTTTCACCGGATCACAATAAAGCCAGACAAGCTTACAAGGTAAGTTGTCAACAGGTGGAGATGGGGGACATCATATCATTTGCCCCCCCCCCCCAATTTTGTGTCCAGTCATTGAGGTAGACTGAGGCTGAGAGATCCTTGGCGGCATCTGTCCATCGTCCGTCCATAACACTTATGAAACTAGAATAACTTTGCAACCAGTTGCCTTTTTTTAACCAAACTTTGATGCTAGATGCCATACATGGACCTTGTTGCTATTAAAGGTCAAAAGTCCTATGTAGGTCAAAGGTCAAATCAGGTCAAACGTTAAGATTTACTTGCAAAGTTTATACTGGGAGGGGGGGGGGTAACTTTCTAACCATAATCCCAATTTGAAACCAAACGTGGTTGGTAGATGCCTTACAGGGGCCTCAATGTTATTTGGGGGTCAAAAGTCACATATGTAAGTCAAAGGTCAAATGTAAACAAGATATTGCGAGACACATTAGGGCATAAAAAGCCAGTGTTCAAATTTCGGATTCAGGAGGAGTCGTCGCTGAATGGGTAAGGCCGTGGCTTCTCGATCTAGAGATCCCAGGTTTGAATTCGCCGCGGCCAGCGTTTGTTTCCTTGGGTAAGACACTTTATCTGCATTGCCTCTCTTCACCCAGGAGTATAAAATGGGTATCTGGTAGGGTGAGAATGATTCAGGTCATGATCAGGGTAATAATAATATCCAAGCGCATTGAGACTGATCTACTCGGTGATAAAGCGCTATATAAGAAATAAGAAATAGACTATCATTCACACGTTGTACAGTTTTTTAAATGTAAACAATAAATCATTTAAAATTGGGCCGTTGCTCAAGTTGTATATTGAAATGGTGGTCTAGGTTTCAGACACTGGATGTAGCTTTCAAATACTAATTTTGGATTTGGTAGAGTCCAACTGGAGCAGAGATTGGATGACAGTCATCCAGCTGCAATGATGTGAGTTTTTGTCCTTGTGAGCTTTGTTAGATGATATACGAATCAAGATTGGCAGTCAAACTAGTTTAATGGCTGAAAAAAAAAAATCCAAATTCGGTTTGCCATGTTACATGGTGTATTCTGTTTGAATCTTATCGTCACTTATTTTCATTAATCCTGGCTTTTTAGCCCCAAAACTTTTGTGAAAGGTGAACAGTTTTGTGAATCTACATTTCAGCAGTTAATGCACATTTGTTGTATTAGTTTAATATGTATGATATCAATAAGATACTGATAACTTATGATTAAATTGTATGTAATGGCCGCTTTTCATCTATTTGATGGTACTACCAGGCCTTGAATTTATCATTAGAAAAAAAAATATATATAAATGATTTTAGCTTGTTTGGTCAATAAGTTCATTCTGGTGTGTGCAAATCATGGATACAGTCTTTAACAGTTATGATAAAAAGACCGTAAGAGGAAAGATAAATTTGTTGTTTTCTTTAGTGTCATACTGACAATTTTTGATACTGTTTACTTCAACAGAAATGCAAGCTAATGAAGACAAAGAAGGAGGAAGGCAACTCGCTATTCAAGGCTGGCAAATTCCAAGAGGCCTACAATTTATACACAGAGGCACTAGAAATAGATCCGCATAATGTCTACACCAATGCCAAGCTGTACTGTAACAGAGCACTCGTAGGGTCCAAGGTAAGATGTCTTCAGCACGACTCAAAAATACTTGTGCAAGTGTAAAGAGCCCATTTTGTCAATTAGAAACTACTTTTCTGACGTAATGCTTACATGAACATCAAGGGCATAGTCTTAGCTTTCAAACGCCGTTTGTTCTATTCAATTTGGTTGTTTTAATCTCGAGATATGTTTAGTTAAATACAGAAAGGTAAAAATCACAATTGTGCCACTTTTACTACAGTCAATGATTGCATCAGGCCCTTTTCCCTAGGAACAATGGCACAATTGATTTTGCCCTTTCATGGTAAACTAAACATATCTCAAGATCAAAATAAGTAAATTGAACAGAACAAATGGCATTTGAAAGAAGACTATGCCATTGACGTTGATGTAAGCAACACGTCACAAAGTAGTTTCTAATTGCTAAAGAGGGTGCTCTTTGACTTGCACATTTTTTTTTTAGACACACTAGATTAGCACACATGGTGTTGTATACAGTGTGAGTTAGAATTGTAGTAGTAGAAGTAGTAGTAGTAGTAATCCAGATTTGGGATCCGATTTTGTCCCCAATTATGGGGGTGGCCAGATTCACACTCACAACAATTACCCTTACCTCTTCTTGCATTTCACCCTATTCGACACATCCTCCTTCAGCCCAATTCCTACTCTCCTTCACTACTTGCTTCTTCCATCTCTTCTTTGGTCGCCCCCTTCCCCTCAGGCCATCCACCTGAAACTCAAACACCCTTCTCAAAACATGATCAACATCCCTCCTCAACACATGTCCATAACAACATACTCCATTCGGCTCCGCCATCTGATCCACCGCTTCTTTCAAACTCGACATCTGCAACAAATCCTCAGTCTTCTTCCTGTCCATCAGCTTCACACCACACATCGCTCTCACCATTGCTCTCTCAGTCCTTCTCAGAGTCCCCATCTTATTTTCACTCAAACACAATGTCTTACTCCCATACAATATCGCTGATCTCATGCAACTCCTATAAACCATTCCTTTCATCTTCAGAGGAAATCTTTTCCCATATAACACCTCTGCGCATTCCCTAAACTTCACCCGTCCAAATCTTGCCCTCGCTGTCACAGCTGCCCTACACCCTCCACTCACACTCTCCCTGTCTGTAGTGTACTAAAACTCTCACCAGATATCAGATAATTTTTCAATAGGATAAAGAGCCATAGTAGTAGGGTTTATTACTCTTAATCTTCTGCACATTTTGATACCAAGTTTATTCAAATTGGACTTTGGATACTTTGAGGGCCACAAAGTCTTTTTTTTTTGCCATTTTCCCATATGTTTTACATAGTATGCACCAAAAATGAACATGCAAACATTGGATTGTATGTGACATAAATAAACAAATAGATAAGATATTGAAATAAAAGTCTATAGCCATGTTCATGACAAGTAGACCTGTATATGTGCCAAATATGATGCTAAGCTATTGTTTCTGATTTGTAGGAATTTACAAAAATGCAATGTGGACAAGTGTTATGTCCAAAACACAAAAAATTGTCATGTCTGTGTAACAATACATTCTAGGTTGCAGAAAAAAATATGTGACCCAACTGATAAGTACTACATATTGAACTTTAGAGTCATATTTCTTGAACTATGTAGTATACATAAATACACTATTCAATGGATAAACTCGCAGAATTTTGTCAGTATGGATGTAAAATGTCTTGTCTGTTTGTATCATATCTCTAACACAGAAAAAGGGTCCCTTTTCTAGTCCCTGTCATCCAAAATGATGACAAAGCAATAAAAATAATAATGATCATGCATCATAAAAGTTGGCCATGTAATTCACTGATTGTCCAGTAATACTGATACTATCTTATTTTTGTGCTCACAGTAATGAATAAAGTGTCTAAATGTCATGTTGGTAATGCTGAATGGCCAGCACGCACAGATTTTGTTTTTATTGTTATCATGTTACTGAACTTTGTTCTTTTTCTGTTTGCAGTTAGGAAAGCTGGACGAAGCCATCAATGATTGCAATAAAGCCATTGAATTAGACGAAAACTACTTAAAGGCCTTCATGAGGAGAGCAAAATGGTGAGAATAAATGTGGTTTGTCATCAGATTGTGATCTTGGTTTGTGTATTGTCCTATGGCCAGCAAAAGGGCCCTAGCATATACCTGCTTACAACAGCATCACATTTTCACACAATACCCCTCTGACCAGTGTAGGAAATTAGCCCTTGGCAAAGCCCAAATCGCCCCTTAAAATCCCCCAAACCCAATTTTTGGGAGCGACCATTTCCTTCAGAATCGCCCTCAGATTTGCTACGGCAAATTTCATATTTTTTTTTATCATGGCATTGAAACAAAAATGAATTAGGCCTAGATGGTTGCTTTATGGATGAAGCACCGGCTAAAACATTGGCAATCTTTCATTGCATTCTTCAAATTCTGAACTGCAATGAAAAAGTAGCCCCTGTGGTAGAAAAATAGCCCCCCAAAATTCAAAAATAGCCCCAAGGCTCTAATAAAAATCGCCCTTAAAAAAAAATTAAATTACTTTTGAATCATAATAGTCATTGCTATGTCAGAATGCCGAAAGAAACATTTGAGAAAACAAAAATGGACATTGTTGTAGGCAGGTGTATGGAGTAACAGCAAAATGAGTGAAGGCACGTAATTCTGTATATTGTTTAGCTCAAGTGGTAAAGATGATGATGTCACATGAAGAATAAGAATAAAGATGATCTGGAGGATAGTTTTTAGAGGTTGGGCTTAGCAGGGTGCAGAAAGTGTTACAGAAAAT
Source organism: Eucidaris tribuloides (assembly GCA_001188425.1). NCBI lineage: Eukaryota > Metazoa > Echinodermata > Echinoidea > Cidaroida > Cidaridae > Eucidaris > Eucidaris tribuloides. Next base: position 22,183 of record JZLH01S0119221.1, read on the forward strand.
TGTTCAAAAATATTTGATGCGTATTTTCACAAAATATTTAATACTTTGGTGATGTGCATACCAATAGGCATCAATAGAAGTCATATGCATTTGAATTGCAGGGGACATTTATGTGTTTTTAAAAGTTGAAAATATATGAGTACATGTACCTAGTATTGCCATATCCATTTTCCCAATAGACTGCTATGTTACAACTAAGAGTCATGTCATGTGGGATGTTTATTCGTACATATCTTGCCTGTGGCAGCATAACTTTTCAAACTTCTGAATTCCACAGTGTTTATTTGTCCATTCAAGTGTTACTTTGGAGCTGTTATATTTTTTGTATTTCAGCTACACGGATTCAGAAAAGTATGAAGAAGCAGTGAGAGACTACGAAAAGATCTATCAGATGCAGAGAACGAAAGGTAATTCAAAAGAGGAAAATCATTTTCTGATACAAAGTAGAAATTGTGAATGCTGAAGGAGAAAGATATGGAATGGCAATTATTACCCCAAAGACAATAACTGTAGTGGTATCATGGAAGAAGCGAGTCCCTCGTGTTAACATTCAGATCAATGGCACAACCACAGAACAAGTCAAAAGGATTGTTTATCTTGGTCAGACAGTCACAGAAGATGGAAAATGTGACACTGCAATAAGACAAAGGATTGAGGTTGCGAGAGCAGTGTTTATGAAAAGGCAAAATGGTTTATGTAGTAGAAAGCTTAACCTTGATTTGAGATGCAGAATATGGAAATGTTAATCTGGAGGACTCTGTTGTAAGGAGCGTAAACATGGACACTATGTAAGGAAATACAACAAAAATTAGAAATATTTGAAATGTGGTGCTTGACTAGACTGCAAAGAATGATGTGGGTGATGAAAATCAGCAACAAAGAAGCCCTGAACAGAGAAAATAGAGAAAGAGAACTAATAAAGGCAGTGCAAAAGAGAAAGCTTGTATATGCTGGACATATGATGAAAGAAGGATTACAAAAAAATGTTGCTTGAAAGAATGATAAAGGGCAAATGCGAAAGAGGTAGACGGAGAACAACTTGGTTTGATGACATTAAGAAATGGACTGGACTGAAATATGAAGAGGTCAGAACAAGGGTCCAAGACCAAAGACGATGGAGGTGCATAGCTGTCAACCTCACTCTAAGGGACAGCAGAGATGCCAACCAGTACGGATTTTTCCGGGAGGTCTGGTCTTATTACAGTTATTAGGCGGTACGGTAAAAATATAAAGGTTACATAATACAAAAAAAAATGAAATTAGAGTGTGAATGAGAAAAATATTTGAAACACCTGAACCCAGGGCTCCACACTAACATTTTTTTTTACTTGCCCGAAGGGCAAGTAAAATTGTCACATTTTACAATTTTACTTGCCCGAAAGACAAATTTGCTTGCCCGAAAAAACAATAAAAATAATAAAAAATTATAATTTCTCACCAGTCTTTTTAATGGCATTGGAAGGGTTTTTTTTTTTTTTAATTTCTGAGAGTTTAAGGTATAATTTATGAATTTAAAGAGTCATGAAATTTATTACCACAATTCTACACAAACCATCATCAATGAAAAAGACATTATAATAATTTGACGGCAATTGTTTGAGCTTCAGAGTGCAACATGTTATAGTTGCTTTCCTGACTTTCGTTTGGCAAAAGCATGAGGACATGTTGTTCAACTTAATTCAAACATATATGTTGTTCACTTTTGGTAATATTTCTGGTCATAATTTTCCTAATTTAGGCCCCTAAGCCAAGGGGAAGAAAATCTTTTTTTTTTTTACACTAGAGCCATTTTCACAGTTTCAAAACAGATAGGCCTACTTTGACAAAAAAGTTGCATCATTGTCCTTATTTATATATCGTCTCTCAAGTGTTGGTCTTAACAGTGAAAGTGTGTGCATAACTTGTGTGCCACTAACTTACCACTGAAAGTT
>JZLH01S0119240.1:7092-20199 GCA_001188425.1 Eucidaris tribuloides
AACTTCATTATTCGGTTGTTTATGCGATGCACCGGAAAAACGTGAATAATTGGCCAACCAAATTTCGTTTGACACGCACATATTCACCTTGAGAGCCTATTTGGCGAGGGTATTACAATGAGATTATTCTTAGAAAGCAAAGCGATCGACATAAACGATTTAATTATCTTCGTCTTTTATCTGACGCCTCATGGCGTAAAAAAAAACGAAGAAAGGTATGCCGCTACGAACAAATAAAAACTTAAACAGTCTGTTTAGATGGATTTTAGAATGAACTGCATTTTGGAGGCAATAGAAGCAAGCTTAACAAAGTCACACACGGGCTGAGCTGCATTACAATGGGCCGTATGCATAAAAACAGCTACCCAATTGTTATAAGGAATTGCCCTTCAAGCACCAGCAACAGGTTGTCAAGAAAACATCAAGCCTCACAATGCTTATCATATGTTTGCCATAATCTTTCTTCCATGTAGCGGCTGAAATCGAGGTGCACAGAGATGAGCATTAAGCGCGCAAATTCAAAGACTGTTTTGCTAACACTCCAGAATTACTTGGCTACAGATGAAAGATATTGCTTAAAAACGTATGCCATAAAAAGAAACCCTTTGCTTGTTCTGAATGGAATTTCTTGCGGTTTTTTTGTCAAGTCTCCCGTAATACCAGCTTGAACGCTTTGCACCTTAATACGACATTGCGGGTTTAAAACATGTCCATGTCGTATGTTTAGACAAACCCAAACTGCCACAAGAGTGAGAATAAATCAAGAACTACTTTGCTACTGGGATACTATAAAAGAAAAAATGCCCGAAAAATATTCCAGGAAAGCGGGGTGAAAGATTAAACTCAATCTTGGAGCGTACGGGGTGCCGCCAGTCTTTCCAAACATGATTATGTGCGCGACCGCGAGTGAATGAAGATAGCGAGCTTCTTCCCACACGTATTCCGATGCCGGCGGAACTTCGTCTTTGTTGGTGTTGCGCACCGGGCGTGACGTGCTATTGTAGTGGAGACCTTCAGGAATTGCCTGTATAAATGACAGCAAACATTTGAACACAAGGCCACCCACCTCATGAATACCAAAAAAAAAAAAAAAAAAAACAATCGCCTGCAGGCTCCATCTTTGGCTTGAGCAGTGTCAGCGAGTATTTTCTTTATATGGTATACCGGTTCCGAGTTACCTTTCATGGGCAGCCACAAAGCGGCGGGTTTCGTATAATGCTATCAAAAATAATTACGCCTGACGAGAGGAATCCATTTCCTGTCCATGGCGAGAAGACTAACAAAAAATAACTTCACTAAAGCATACAAATTTGGTGGACTGCTCCTTTCCGACCAGGCGAGCGAACGCCATTGCCCTGATTATTGCTGGACGTGCTGTTTGCATACTATTGATGTTTGAACGACTGTAGGTGGTTATGCTGTATCTCAGTTTACATGGGGGATTCAGTGAGGGCCTATGTAGAGCTGGGTGTGGTCGTTCCTCTTTGATGTTACCGCCGTTGTGGTATACATTGGTAGCCTGGCAGATTCCATTGAAGGGGACATAGGTCTTTTTTGCCGGGCAGTTGAGGAAGTTGTGGCTGGTTGCGGTTAGTAGACGAGATTTTCTTGTGTGCGCTCCTGATAATGTTGGCGACATTGGGCGCATACAGCTGTAGCTGGATTTGGACTGGTTCCTGTTGAATATTTGTGCCTTAATTTTAAGTTTTTAGGGAAGCTGTTTTTGATCGATGAGTTTAAGAAACTTCTGCGACAGTGGTGTGGCTCAACATTTTTTGCTGAATGGCGCGCGCCTTTGAACCAAATGATATTGCGTTGCCTGCGAGCTCTTATACTTGCGGGCGGTACGCTCTAGTAGTCAGGGTGGTGCGGCTTAACGTCCAACCTTTTCGGGGTACCGTTATTTTGCCGTGGAATAAATGCACCATTTGTTCCGTACAGAGCCTTCCTAGGACTAACTTTTCTGATTTCAGAAGGGGCGGTACCAACCCCAAACCGGCGCTTCGGAATCCGGGTTAGGGGGCGATGCTTGGGGATGAGCCCCCTCCTATGGTAACAAGAAATATTGGATTTTATGCATATGTATGCTCATAGTGAGCTATATGATTGAAAATTATCCCCGCGCAGCACGAAAATAGTTTTATTTCATGATGATGATGAGAATAGAACAAGGTGCCGACGAAGTGTAACCCAACCCCGCCATGCCCCAAGAGACCCCCCCCCCTCTCACACATACACACGCCGTTGGTAGCCAAAAGATCAGCTGTTCAGAGGTGATAAAATGCACCATTCTTTTGGACAGGATATCCCTATTTAACTAAAGTTATTTAGAAGGGGGCCACCAAATGGGTTCAGTATGGACGCGCGCGGCATGGTGGGGGTGAGCCCCTTCCATGGTACAGTAATGTAGATTTTATGTCAGTGTATATCTCGGGTTGTGAACTGTATGATGAAAATATTATGCCACGAAGATATTTATTTATGATGTGTATGAAATAGAACATGTGTAGCCCGACGCGGCTTGTGAAAGCCCCTAACCCCTGCCATGCCCTAAGCCGCCTCACCACACACTCCAAACATACATCAGTGGTTATGTAGAGCAGGCGTGGGGCTGACCAAAAATATAACTTGCTAACTCCCTACAAGGTGGATAACGCACATTTTTGGTGTAGAGCCTTCCGTATTAACTAAATTTTGATTTCTAGAAGGTCTGAGCACTGCCAAAGCCAGGTCATGATCAGGGGAGAGGCGTGGGTGATGGCCGAACCCCTCCCATGCCGTACAGAATATATAGATTCTATGCCACAGTGATCATCCTAGTGCATGGTCTAACTTGATGGCAAAGTACGCGCAGGGTTTTCTGTCATACCCAAATTACAATTGATTGGTATGTGACAATTCAAAACAGGGACAGGAGCGCCGACGCGGGTATTAACCTGACCCCAGTTCCTCCTTCACTACCCCCTCACAGTCCAGTGCCGCCAAGACACCCTTAATAATGATCCATCTGTATGCATGGAGATAGCGTCAGTCTAACCAAATTTTGCACGTTACAAAGACTGGATATATGCCACCATTTCTTTGTTCAAAGCTTCCTTAATTAAATAAATCTTGATTAGTAGGAGGAAGGGAGACCCCAAATGGGTCAGGATCGGGGGGTAAACATGTTGGGTTAACCCCCCGTTCCCATGATACAGAAATCAGTGAATTTCTTGGGCGCACGTGTGATCATATAAGTATGTGAGCTGTAGATGGGAAGAGTATGCACAAAGATATAAATTTAATTATAATGATACACGTTTAAAACACAACATCGAAGCGCTGGTGGTCGCTGTACTCCACATCATACCCCGTTCCTAGCCCCACCATCTGGACCATACCTCAAAGACATCTCCACCCTGGTAATATAAATGGTGTCTAGCCAAAATTAGCATACTAGATTTTTAACGCAACGAAGTAGTATTTACCAGAATGAAGGAAAAGAGGAAAATGGTTCATGGAAGCAGGAGGGCTGGGGGGGGTCCAAGCGGTCAGGGGGGGGGGGGGGGCTATAAACCTATAAGTTTCCTTGATGAAGGAAACAATATGTGAAACTACACTATCAGAAATAAAAAGCATTAATAGTCAGGATGTGGCGGAGGAGGTTACAAGATACGACGTAGGCAAGAGGCAGCAGTGATAGCAGGATGCGCGGCAGCGTGCCCCATTTTTTCACATGATTACTGCACCTTTCATATGTAAATGGCGCCTTTCGTAGCTGGAATGTCTGCATGAGTAATAATGCCTTTTTTTTAAACGGAAGGACCCTTTCGAAGAGGAAAAAAGTCGCCACTTTGTGCATCGAAGAGTGCCCGCGCCCTCAGTATAATGAGAGTGTCTCTATACATAGAAAAAATACTGTCTACATAAAGGTGTTCCACTTATGGGAGAGGCTACCCTTTTCTAGCGTAGTTAGTTGCCCTTGTCCTTCTCGCGAAATGATTTCGAATGAATGCATACACATGTATTTTGATTTTCATTAGACCCCTCCATATGAACCCTTTTCACTGAGCCCCTTCATCCCGGTAAATGCATCTGAATATCTATGAACAGGTTTGATTGTTAAAGCCATCGATTGCTAGTCGCTATCTACGTGGTGGGGTGGCCGGTGGGCGTCTTGTCTTAAGGCAGGGCGTATGCGGGGTTGGTGGGGATGCGGAGAGTACACCCGATGCTTTCCCTCTCTGTTTTAAATATATCACAGCGTTCATATTGGTGCGAAATAGGTCACCAATACAGCTCACATACTGACAATGCTGGCATTAATTATATTTCATATTTACCATGCGAGGAGGGTCACCGCCACCATGCCCCCTGATCCACGATCCGAACCTGGTTTGGGGCTCACCTCTCTAAAATCAAAATTTAGTCATGAGGAAGCCCTATACCAAGAAGGTATTGTATCCACCTTTGTAACGCTTAATAATATATTCTACAGACATGTAGGCCGTGTGTGTATCTGGCCGAGGGGGAGATGTCTGAAGAATTCGTGGGGTAGAGATAGGGCGTTTCATTCTGGGCATTCCTTCCCCTATTTCATACATATAAATAGATATCTTGTGCACTAGTTTCCATCATACAGCCTCATTTATATGATACACTGCTGCTATAAAATTCAGCGTTCTGTACCATACGTGGGGGCGGCTGGGCGAGGGGATCACCCCCCACCCAGCCCCCTGGATTCCTGATATTGGGTGGCCTCCCCTTCTAAAATCAAAATCTTAGTTCAAGGGAAGCCTAATTTTACCAAAAATGGTGTTTGTCCACCTCTGGTAACGCCAACATATCGAGGTGTGTGTGTGACGCAGTGTGCTGGAGCCGGGGGCTGGCGATGTTTGGCGTTAGGGTCACACTCTGTGGGGGCATCCTGTCCTATTTTCAATCTTAAATAAAATAGCTTCTTGCTGCCATAACCCTTTATCATACACTCAGTTAGTATGTGATATAATGTCATAAAATTCACACTTTATGTATCACTGTGGAGGCCGGGTTCATCACCCACCAGTACCCCTGACCCTGATCCTGAACCCGGTTTTGAGGTGCGTACCCCCTTCTAAAATCCAGAAACGTTAGTCCATAAGGAAGCCCCTGTACCAAAAGATGGTGCATTATCCACCGATACACAGGTAATTACACTAAGCACCCCACTATAGTGTACACCAAGGCCCTTCTTAAACCAACCCGCTGGACCTCAGTGCATCATTGTAGGTTGGGGCAGCTTTTTCGAACGTTTCTTCGTCGTGTGAGATGTCGGATATGCGTCTGCTTATCGACGCTGGCAGGTTCTTGAGGATGTTGGGCGGATGGTTGGATTGTTTATGAATGTATACCGGGCGGTCATTCGGTCTGCGGTAGGGGCTGTGTTTGCCGATGTTGAGATCAAGGGTGATGAAGTTAACGACTTTAAGGTTGCAGTCGATGGTTATTCTTAGCCCAATGTCTTGGAATATTTTTATGATGTCTTTTCTGATGCGGTCAGCTCTGCTCCCGGAGGTGTTTTTGAAGGCTGCCAAGCCGTCGTCTCTGTACAGTCCGATTGCTTCTTTTCCGTACTTTTTTGAGAGCATAATCCAAGATGTACAGGCCGACGAGCTCACATACCTCGGCTCCGTCATAACTGCCCATTGTTACATCAAACAAGTCATCGTTGTCTTTTTTCATCCATGACGTACTTTTATCGAAAAGTAGTGATTTTCTAGCATGCATGATTATCCTGATGTCTTGCTGTGAGATTTGTGTGTGGGTCATTGCGAAGGTGATAGCTTTCTCCAACAGGCTTTCTGTTATCGAAGGGTAGAAATCAACGATGTCGAAGCTGATGAAGGTGTGCTTATCCTTATTCTGTATGTTTTTGAACCACTCGATTACAGCCATCGAATTTCTCCATTCGTTGACTCCAGTAGCGGTTCTGACGGCGTTGTTAATTTTGTCAAGGATTGCCTTGCTGATAAGTCCGATTTCGCTTTTGGCGGGGTTGATGAGTCTACACGGAAGGTTGTTTATGAAATTGTCCTTATGGTCCTTTAAAGTTATGAACGCTTGCTTCCTGGCTATTGTTTCGGTACGGTCATCGACTTTTAGCTCTGCGGCGATGGATGACAACAGTATGAAACGTATGAAAAAAGTATGAAAAGTATGAAAAGTATACAAAAGTATGAAAACAGCACTGAACTCTCTAAACAGATCTGGAGGCTCAAAAGAAACAAAAAGCCATTCACCATCAACTGGACGGTAGCCAGCAAATCCAGAGCTTACAGCAACGACACGAGAACAAATTCTACCTGCGTAACTTCAAAAGAGATAACACGTAATAACCCACCAGCTCGCCGCTAATCCGCCAACTTCTGATCTGAAAAGAACTGACTGCAATAGACCTGTTCACACCTATACACCCGCTGGACTCTATAGGACTGCTAACAATAAGAATAAAGGATTACCGCTCTTAAATTCTTCACATGTAACTTGTACGTGATCTTGAGTGTGTTTATATAGGAATGTTTTTCAATTTGCTAACCAGTCGTCTGATGATCGCTTAACGCGTGAAACTCCGAGTAACGACAAAGAAAGTCTGTGTAGTCTTATATGTATATATATATATATATATATAAGCATATATGTTCCTGTTTTTTTATGATTGGTTCAAATTAATTGAAATTGAAATTGAATATATGAAACTGAAAGAGGCCAGGGTCGTTATTCAAATCCGTACTTAAGTCATTGTTTGAGCATTTTTACTTAGAATTTTACAAATACTTAAGCCAAAATTACTATTCAAAGTATTGTACTAGGCTTAGACAGTTTTTGGCTCAATTTTCAGCATGGAAGTATTTTACTTAAGGATATGACGCCATTTTTACTCAGTATTATACTGAAAAAAGACATGTGGGGAGGTTACTTAAGCCATTCAATGATTGGACTACAGTAGAAAAGGCATACAGCAATGACGGCTCCTCTCCCATCTTTAAGATTACCAATCCGTGGAGGAAATAGAAAGTCCACAGACTTACCCACTGAACAACATACAAAATAATATCCTGTTTTTAACATGTTTAAGGGGAAGGAGGTAACTTTTGGCTGGAAGAATAATGGAAATCCGAAAATACATAATTATATAAGTATATAGATAACTAAATTAGAAATCAAGGAAGGGTGTTAAGATTGTTGTAAGTCGTATGTTTTTGTTTGTGGAGTGTTTAATTACATGTACTGCACTGATTTGTAGTCACCCACTTCATGTGTGATCATACGAATTCATCCACAATTCCTTCGCTGATAGAGTAATTACAACACGAGAAAATTCATTCATACACGCTATCTTACATGACATTCACTTCTCAATTTGAATTATTAACAATCAGTACATCCATAAATTAAAACCAATATGATAAACGACTCAGGAACCATTGATGTACGACTTTACCTTTAATGTCATAAATCAAATCAAAGAAATGAGTAATTGAAATACAATAAAAAAAGCAACTTAATGTGTTTTTATGGATTAACACCAAAATAAGCTTTGTTGTGAAAATAAGATTAATGTACGACTACTACTACTACTACTACTTCTACTACTACTACTACTACTACTACTACTACTACTTCTACTACTACTACTACTACTACTACTACTACTACTAATACTACTGTACTACTACTACTACTACTACTACTACTACTACTACTACTACTACTTCTACTACTACTACTACTACTACTACTACTACTAATACTACTGTACTACTACTACTACTACTACTACTACTTCTACTTCATTTTCTATTTAAACAGGGGCAGTACCAGGGCTGAAATCGTCGCCCGGCTGGCAAAAGGGCGTTAGCAAATGCTCTAAGCTGAAGGGCGTTACATTGGTTGTAATGTGACAACCATTGGCTAAATTCACATGGAATCAAAGTATTGTGATCTTTTAGATCCTTCTATCAGTATGTAAGGCGAAAATATGAAATAAGCCTATGGGTTTCAAATTAGAGGCAACTTACTGTTAACGTCCTTCTGCTTAGAGTATTTGCTAACGCCCTACTTCAAGCCGGGCAACGAAATATGTCACGAAAATTTTGCTTGCTAAAGAAAAATTCACAAGCCAAACTGCAAACCAAACAGCACCAAACAAGCGGGGAACAGTTAGTTTAATTACTTTGAAAATTGGTGGGGGGTGTTGCCCCCTCTTTGCCCCCCCCCCAACCATTACGCTGCCCCTGTACTAACAACAATCATTGTCGACATCATCATCAATACATCTACAAACACCTATCCACAACAATCCCCAAAATATGTATGTTTCAAAGAATGCATTGATTTTTTTTAAACATTGAAGACCCCGACGGTTGTTATTATCAAATTGTTATTATTGTCATCATTGTAACTCTTCAGCCTTGTTGATCTCATTCTTATTACAATATCATTATTATTTTTTTGTAACCAAATCCTAGGTCCAAAACTTTTCAGTCTCAGGCCAGCTGCTCAGTGTGTGTGCGTGTGTGTGTGTGTGTGTGGGGGGGGGATTTGTTTCCATTGTCAAAGGTGGGGGGATTGTTTCCACAGCCAGAAGGGGGTGCTTTGATGAAAAGGGGGGTATTATCAGTGAAAAGGGGGCATTTTGTGTAAAATTAGGGTGTTAAACGTCCCCTTTTGTAAAAGAGAAAAGTTTGAACCCCCAAAACTCACCCTTGTGTATGCCTATAGATTCACAAGACTGGTAATCATACCTATTCAAAACAACCCTGGTTGTCTTGAAAGGGTGTGTTGATCGAGCACACCATGCCCGATGTACACTTTTGAGACATGCCCGACAGTGACATCCCTACTAGGAAAAAGCAGAGAGGTCATATATTATTGCCCTCAGTGATGATAATATTTGCATCTACAATGTTTGTCTGCAAAACATTTGCAAACTGTGTGTTAAAAATCAATTATATGGAAAACAGTGACAGGAACCGACCTTTGACCTTAACATATATGTTAGCATATGCACTTTGGTGGTACAGGTCTTATGAACTATTTACCTGTCCATGTCCATTTTTATTTTATTTTTTAACTGCTCAATTCCTTCTCCAACTCCATTTTTAATGTCTTGATTTCCTCTTAGGAACATTAAATTGCCCATTCTAAGTAAAGGGGTGGTGCCGGGGTAAACCACTGTCAAATCAAGACTATTCATGGCCAACCAGTAGTCAAATGGCCCCAAAATGGGGTGGGGGTGTGATGGGGACACCAAAAATGTTCACAGCCAAATTCGTGAAAAATGTTCACAGCAAAATCTTATCCGTTACCGCCAAATACTCAAATAGCGAAAATCTTGCGGTGTGTGTATGTGAGTGTGGTGGACCCGCCTGGTGTGGGGGGGGGGGGGGTAGGGGAGTGATTTTCCCAAACAACACACAAAATATATGGGAACATCCCGTAACCCCTACCCCCCCCCAATTCATGGGTAAGCTCCTGTCTTGTTACTCAATGTAGATTTGGACTCTTCATTCTGGACTGGTCAGATATTGCCTTGATAAACTAAGGGTGAAGATGGTGTTGGTGTTACTGCAGCCGCTGTTAATGTCATACTTGTGATACCTGTGAAGCTGTAACAGCAGGTGGCAGCGGTGCTGTAGTTCCTACTACTTATCTCGAAGAGACTGGTACAGGCCTACAGGTGAAATGAAAAAAAAATAATAACTAGCAAAGAAAAAACATTGCTGCGACGCCTGAGTGACCTGTATGACCTATTAATAATTATATAGACTTAATACATGCTGGACAGGCCTTTTTGTACTTTTATTGATTTAAGTGTGAGAATTAACATGAAAAACAAAAGTGTTTGAATATTTCGGGAATTTAAGATCATCACATGATTGGAGATATACTATTAGAATCAATGAGGATCTACTTTCCTAAACTCATGTTTTCGGGCAAACAGGAGATCACTTACCAAACTTCTATGACACAGTAAATGAATTTTGTTTGCCAAAGATAAATAAAATCAGGCACTACTACCAAGTAGCCTAACACAAATCATTTAGACATTTTAATGCCATTTATATGGAATTATTTTACTTGTCACATTCATGACAATTTCTGACATGAAAGTAATTATACATACACCTGTATTTCAATTTTGAAAAAAAAAAAAACGTTCCACAGGTTCTTGCATTTCCATGCTCTAAAGGTAATTGTTTCAACAATAAGATTTAAAAATTTAAATAATTTACTGGGAATTTTGCCCATTTGTGATGCCGAATAATGCTGTCAAGGTGGCTCCCACGGCCTGTTGAACCCTCTCATCAATGTCAGGCATCATATTGACGGGTCCTCCTCCACCTTAGTTAAATCAAGAACAGAAAAAAGGGAAAACATAGTTAACATAGCATTGTGAATACTGATACACAATTTTTGTTGACAGTGACGCCATAGTTTTAGTCCATTCTGGTTTTCACACCCATCTAAGCAGCTCATGACTATTGAGCTTTACAATACAAAACTAATGAGAGAATGTTATTTTGCAGCAGCCTGGCCCTATGGCGTGATGGAGGCATCTAATCCTCTGTCCTCAACTAACACTGGTTGACACCCACATTTCAATTAACTGAAGTCACGGGCCCATCATTTTCATTTCACTAGACCTGCGGTAGATAATACAAAAATATTGTTTTTGTATATAGGCATATAGGCCTATGTTTTACGATGTTACGATGTCACATTTCGACGAAGTCGGACAAACTCGTCCGTGACAGCATGCCCAATATCATGATTTGAAATTATCCTCGGCATCATAACAGACCGACAAGTCACAGACCCGATGCCTGCAGACTAAATGACGATGGGGCCAAAATCTGTTTTAGCTATTAGAACATTTTTTGTTCTTTTATCCATTGCAACTCCGAAACCCCCCCCCCAAAAAAAAAAAAAACTAAATAATAATAATAATAATAATAATAATAAATAAATAAATAAATAAATAAATAAATAAAGAATAAAAAATAAAAATAAATAAAAAATAAAAAAGAAAATAATAATAATAATAATAATAATAATAATAATAATGATAAATTAATAAATAGATAAATAAAAAATAAAAACAACTAGATAAAATAAAATAAAATAAATTTAAAAACAAGGCATCGCCATTTCAATGACAAGATTCAAGTTTAGAATACATTCATTATGAATATGAGACTAAGTGCCCCCGTTTTTTTTTTATTCAACTTCTAAATTCTAAAAATGACCTGGAATGGTCAAGAATTTAGAACCAAATATGGACATGTCGATATAGATCTAGCTGTAGCCAGCAGTGTTAGGGTAACGTATGACGACACACAGTAAATAACTTATCTTTATTTTGCTCGCCAAACTAAGACCCGTCGAAACTAGCAGCAGCAGGCATGGTAAAGCAGGTAGAGCCTCATACGGACCGTCATCAAACCTTTGCCCGAGCCGTACCGGTGGGATATGGTCGACGCAGGTCAGGGAACTCCCTGCGCAGCTGCTGCAGCGAACGAATGACTGGGCGACCCCAAGCTACCTCTATACCACTGACTGAACGGGCAAATGCAACACCCGATAACTTAAAATTTGTCCTTTCTTGTTGACGCATTTTGACAAATGAAAATCAAAGAATTCTACACCATCAAAATGATTTGATTTGTAAAATGTAATGCAGCTGTACACCGAAGATTCCTAGACAGAATGACCCCATTTGACCTTTTTGTTTTGATTTTATCATGAGAGTTTGTATTTCCGGACGGGTTGACAGTACCCGGACACCGCGCGTTAGAACGGCGCGGCGGTTCACGCGTCGACAGGGTGGTCGAGGAACTATCGCGCGAAGTTGCAAACAGAACCCGTGGACGCAGCAACCGTTTTTCTTCCCATAAATCTTGATTTTGAATGAGAATACTGAAATTGATAATTTGAAAATTTCGTTTTTTAGCAGCATATCCAGAAAAATTGTTAAAATTAGGTGTCCGGATACTCAACTCCCCACCCTACCTGCCACGCACGCCATCGATTATATGGATGGATGTGTTTCTCGCGACCATTTCATAGTGCAAACTAAATCAAGCATACATTTTTATTATTTTATAGATCGTAGGCCTACCTGCTTTTGCCCTTTCCTGCTTCTCCGGGGAGAGGTGTACCTTCACTTTGCTGAACTTGTCGTTCCACTTTTTTTTTCTGAGGGTGTCCTTCTCTACCCGACGAGTCCTCATGCATCACTCCGTCTCAGCTTTAATACACCTCTGTGAGCTGAATGATACTGTAGCTCTCTCCATAAAGAATTCTTCTTCCGTTGACATTTTTCTTCCTGATTTATTTTAGCTCGGTACATATCTGACATATAGGCGGGAATTCGGCTTGATTCTTCGCAATATTAGAATGTGATGTTAGACCAACGGTAAGACTCTATCTACGATGATCGTAATTTTATTAATACGTAATTTCCCATAGAAAATCGTCGCACAGCGGGTCGGCAGCGGTGATCGTCTCTCATCAAGAAAGGAACCGAAAAAAAATAGTGACGTCATAAGTAAAATACTTGATCATCATCAATTTTTGCTAAGTTAAAGCCAAATTTCAACTTCACAATTGAATACGACTTAAGTTAAGTACTAAGCCAAGTACAATTCTGAACAAAATACTTGGCTTAATCTAAGTACGGATTTGAATACCGGCCCAGATTATAGATTGGTAATGAGAGCAAAATAATAATGAAAATAATGAAAAGTGAATCTACTTGGTTTCACAACTTATTATTTTAATTTTAACAAGGAAGGTATTCTCACTAAAAACAGTTTCCTCTTACGTTTCTTTATTACCATAGCAACAATCATAAAGTGTTAATTCCAGCACCCTGTTGACGTAGGAAATGCTACCCAGGGGCGTAGGCTGGTTTGGGCAGGGGAGGTGCAATTTTGGTGAGGCGGAACTAAATTGACATGGGGAGGTGCATATTTGGGAGGTGAACTAAATTGACATGGGGAGAGCATATCTTAGGGAGGTGGAACTAAAGTTGAGTAAATCAGGCGTGAAGCAGAAAAAGTGGTGCAAATTTCATTTTCTTGCCAG
>JZLH01S0119250.1:40933-52105 GCA_001188425.1 Eucidaris tribuloides
AAGGTGGAATACACTTTTTAGTCCAGAATGAGCTGTGATCAGTTTAATGTAACGGACGGACACTTTCAAAAAATGCTAATTGATTGAAAGGCCTACGGAAATATTTTGCATATCTAGGTATTTAGGGATAGCCGCAGTAAGATCATAAAAGCTTCCTTCGATATCTTACATTGTTCCTTAGGCCTGAAATATGGTCATTTTGTAAAATGACCGCGGTTGACATTAACTGATCACACTCAGATAAGGAAAATACCCCCCCCCCCAAAAAAAAGGCGATCACGAACAATGATATGACCAGATATGGCTGGTACGATAATTGAATGTAAAAGTATTTTTCCACAGGATATTAAAGTTATGTGCTATTTTGGTCTTGTTAACATGAAAGAATCTCTCGT
Source organism: Eucidaris tribuloides (assembly GCA_001188425.1). Lineage (NCBI taxonomy): Eukaryota > Metazoa > Echinodermata > Echinoidea > Cidaroida > Cidaridae > Eucidaris > Eucidaris tribuloides. Next base: position 41,329 of record JZLH01S0119250.1, read on the forward strand.
CAAAGACTAAAGTCGAAGGAAATATTAGGTGATATACGTAAACAGGAAAGAGAAGTAGTGGAGACGATTTTGGGTTTTTTGCAGAGTATTCTAAGTTCATGTTGTCAGCTATTATAATGGTCACAGAAGGCAATGTTAGCACGTACATTTTCCAAGGGGTGGCTGGGGGATGCCATCTGGCGGGCACGTGACCCCCCCCCCGCCCCCGACCCCCCCGCAGAGCCAAAGGGACGTTCACGCCATGGCAAGCAAAAAGAAATTTTTCACACCTTTTCGCTTTCAACGCCTGATTTTCTTCACTTGGTAGTTCCACTGCTAGATGATGCCACCTCCCCACACCCAAGTAGTGCCACCTCCGCAAGATATTTACACTCCCCATGCCCAAACCAGGCTACCCCCTTGCATTCTCGCATACCTGGGATGGACGTTTAAAACTCAGTCCATTCTGAAAATGTGTAACTTTTAAGTCTAGTGTCCACGCTTTTTAGCTGAGTATAAGTGAAATCTTAGTGTCGTTTTCCGATTTTACGAAAAATTATTGAGTTCATTAATTTGTGCTATAGAACCCGATTCGGCAGGTCAGAATTGATTTCAGTTCAATCAACAAGTTATTTTGAAAAACAATTCTAATCGTTACACGCTTACCTGTAAATATTAAAGGAATTTATAAAAATAACTTGAAATGTATAATATTAATATATTATAGTTCTGAACTAGCTTTATTTTTTGGTAATAGACTAACAGCGTAGAGACGCACAAAAATATGTGTAATAATTTCCCGATTTGTTTTGTTCTTTATTTTGTTTTGTTTTTGGAGTCAAAGGGCACTCGATTGGTCCAAAACGAAATACACAATGTTCATATATACGTTTTCACGATACAGATTTGTTTCCTGTTATTTGGTAGGTTTGGTGGTGGGATAAGTGACAGAAGCCAGGATAGAAGGTTATTCGCCGCACAATGACTGTTAGAACTAGCAACTCCTTGAAAATTTAAGGAGAATGATTTTTGGAAAACGCTGATTATGACTTTGGCAGCTAAACAGAATAGTCCACACAGTAGACTATACATTTTCGCGTATATTAAACTTGACGGATACTTATTTTAGTAAGTACAGTTCCCTATTCTCCCAATTTTCCTGGTCTAAATCTAATCCTGTGCTCCAGAAGCTGCTACTATCCTATTACTATACGACTATCCCACTGCCACCATACTACCTTGCTGACTCCTTCTACTTATACTACGTACTTACTATACGTCTACTATAATATACTACTTAATCACTACTACTGACTACCACTGCAACAAACAATACACTACTACTACTTCTACTATAATACTACCACCATTACCTATATACTACTACGACTACTTCTTCCTACGTACTGCCTACCATCACTACTACGTACTTACTACTACTACTATACTACTAACGTACTACTACTACTACACTACACTACAACACTACTTTACTGTAATTTGCTATTTCTTTCGCGCCTCTTTCCTCTTCCTCCCCTCCGCTTCCTCTTCTCTTTTTCTTTCTTCTCATTCTTCTTCTTCTTCCTTCTCTCCTTTCTCTTCCGTCCTTCTTCTTCTTCTTCCTTCTTTTTCTTCCTCTCTCTTCTTTCTTCTTTCTTCTTCGTCTTCTCATTCTTCTTCTTCTCTTCTTCTTCTTCTTCTTCTTCTTCTTCTTCTTTCTTCTTCTTCTTTCTTCTTCTTCTTCTTCTTCTTCTTCGTTCTTCTTCTTCTTCTTCTTTTCTTCTTTTTCTTCTTCTTCTTCTCCTTCTTCTTCTCCTTATCGCTTCTTCTTGTACGAGCCTATATACGTACTTATCGCAGTCTTAACTCATTATCCCCATGATGGCCGGCAGGCCGGAAGCATATGTGTGTCTCGTTTGTAGCATATCATTGATTAATATTATCGGACAAATACGGTATCTGGCGTTTCATTGAATTGCAAATGAAATAGATTACATAACTGCAATAACGATCTTGTTCCCCACCATGATTAACATACATAGCATATTGGTTGAGTTGCAAAGTATAAGATTTTACATCGATATAATTTATGTCGTATAGGAGAGTAAAATTGTTATTGTCAGATTTTATTGTTCTGATATTCTTATATTTAATTTTTTACAGCCAAGTTCGCTTCTTGATCAAACGTACAGACCTGGTCTGCCCCAACGCAAAATTTATTATGAAAAAATGTAGGTTTCTCAACTGGGGCAACCTGGGCACAAGATACAGTTATTCAAAATAGCATTTTTCTTATATTCATTGAAAATTTGTAAAGCAAGAAATAACGCAACACTTTCAGAAAAAAAGGGTATCCGAAAAGCGTATCGGCCTTGTCACCAACCTTTATTGGCGCCTTTTTAGCACATATTGTGAGCTAAAAAGGTGAAAAAAATATGACCATTTCTTTTGAAAAGAGGTAGCAACAAGCACTCTAAATGGAGCTCATAAGCACCTGCTGTAAATGGTGACTATTGTGAAAATGGTTGCTAAAATTAAACCCCTTTTTCTTATTAGTGATTGGCAGTCTTAAACCAACTAACTTGAGAACATTTTTATTCTTAAATACTAAAGAGATCAACATGAAACATAAGGCTATTCTAAGATATAAATAAGAGGAGTCAATAGGAAAGGGGGAGAAATGCGTCTTTTTAATTCAGATCATATGAAATGGCTGAATTAGATTTGGAAAATTAAAGGCACTGTATAACAATGTATTCCAGTGTTAAAAATCTTGCAGCTACATGAATATCCCCATGTACTAGTGTCTTTGATACAGTTCTTAAAAATGAATGCCCTGAAAAATTGCAGTGTAAAACAATATTAAGCTGCTTCAAAAAAGTTGAAAATCATTGAGAAGACATTCAGCTTTTCTCCATTAGATGCTGGTGTGTTGTCGAATTTCCTATCGCCCGATATAAAATTAATGTGCAATTTGTATCTGCCACATATTTATAGTGGACAGCAATAACCATGATAACTGTCCAAAATTTTGTGTCTAGCGCTGTTTATTTGTTCATTCCAAACATGTCAGATATGTCAGGAGAGCATAAGTTCAGACAATTTTTAAACGAGTCTTCACAGTGTTAATGTAGCTGTCTTTAAGAATTCAGGATTCGTCATGCCTCATTTAGATTTTACCAGACGTTTACTCTGACTCCCCTCTTCTGTATATCAACCGATTTGTTATATACTTTGTTAATTAGAGACACATTTTCAAAACCAACTTAGTTTATGAAAAGCGGGGTACTGGGCAGCAAGGATGTTATGAATATTAATTCTGAATTAACGTGCACCAAATAATACACAAAAAGTCCATAGAGGTTTAAATCCCACTGGCATGTTAGCAGTTAAGTGGACAATTTCATTCATTCATAGGTTCGGTAGTTCGACTTTTTCTTTTCTGGACAGAACCGTTTATTAACCACGGCTACAGACCAGTTACAACGCATTGTCATTACGCCACAACTACGGAATGATGCCCGGGCTGGGATTTGAAGAGCTGCAATGATGCAATGTATCAACCTCACAAGTATAGTGATTCATTCAAAAATAAATGTATGATTTTTCAATAGTTTCATTTCTTTTGGTATTATAGTCGTTTCTGGTCTTTTTGTATAATATAAATTCATGTGTCTCGATTAAAACACAAATTGATGGATCAAATACGCCCCACTATCCCCAAAACACTCAGACATACTGGGAAATTTAAATGAATCCTAACAATTAAACGATAGTGAAAATTGTAGTTTTAAGCATAATTCTTATCACTTTAAGAGAGTATTCAAGAGATGTTTAAACAATGGAACAAAAAGATGGTGACGATTTTGCAAGGGTGCAGCACGATTAAATCTTTATTTGTTTTAGGCGTGCTTACCCATTAAAAGGCGGATATGGGTGGTGGCCGCACTAATGGTTGCTAAATGTTCTGGAATATGAATGGAAACATAATATCTACGAAGAATCTTTTTTTTTAGAAAAAAAATCATCGAATGTAGAGAAAGTCATTTCACGCGTAAGGTTCACGTATGACAGAGTAATCTCAGTATACCATATTAAAACTATGAAACTCTTGCGTACAGCTGTGATACAACACGAAAACTGCTCTGCCAAGAAATTGTACAAATAAATAGGTAATTCCCAGGAAGCATCCAAATCAAATCAATAGACAATACGCAACGTTGATTCCTTGCGGCTGGCTTCAATCAAGGCAATTATATCACACTCGACATTGTCTGTCCCGTGGTTGAAATCGATTGTCATTGACAACGGATATTTTTAGAACTTGCAAGATATTTGACAGCTCCGTCGACCTTTTGTTGAATAATGTTTCACTCCGTCTTTACACAGGTTGTTCTCGTAGTTAAAAATATTAAAGTGGTTGCAATATTAATAATTGGAATATTACATTCTTAATTTATAGACATTCGATTTGCAATCCATTTACACGATTAAACGCTAAGCAGTTTATTCCCCTCTAAAATATTGAAATTGACTATCTAATCATTTGAAGGCAAGGAAGTGACCACTTTCTGCAAGCTGATAATTTAACATTTAGCTTATTAGGATCTGACACTATTAAATGTGAATCCAGCTGAGATAAAAGGTTGACATTTAGAAAGTGTTTGTAAGTGCAGACACTCCTGTGCCCCTTCGAAATGATTTCCGTTTTTAAGTGTTCTTAAATGTCAGTATTCGAAACAAATATCTGAAAATAAATCTAAAGTGAGCCTACTAAATGTTATATGTATGTTGTCCACATAGTGTGTATTGTGAGTATGTGCCACACATTGACATGTATTGATCTTTTGGGCGAGACCTTTGTTCTCTGTTTTCTGATTGTACCCCATAACACAGATTTCCCTACTAGCTGTAACCGTCATATAAGTTTAGCCAAAGCCATTCATTGCTTCTGTATTGTATAGTAGTTCAGAAGCTATACTTGTGGGGGGTATGAAATGAGTATAAAACCCACTTTTTTCAGTGTGGCAATATAACACTCTGCTCATAATTTGGAGTACTTGAAAAACATTTAGAATTAATTTTTCCCCGTGACCGCGTACGTCTTGGATTAATATTTGTTTCCCCATGTGAAACAATTATAATCTAAGTATTTAGGCAATGTTTGAGCATTTGGCGGTCGACTTCGACCACTAAAACCTGTGTTTATTAATGGCGGTGTTGTTGCTGTTGTTGATCATGTCGGTGGTTAGCGCGTCGTTATTAACTTAGTAACAGACACTTTCTTATGCTAATTTAGTGATAATGACAGATCCAAATTTATCAGTTTCTGGTTTTTTTAAATTACTTTAATTTAAATTACTTTTTGATGATTTTGGTGGTATTAAAAAAAAATATAATTGATTATTTCGCTCCAATGTATTTAGTTTTTTTACGTAAAAACTAAAATACATTTGAGCGAAATAACAATTATATATTTTTTTTTAAATCCACCAAAAATCATCAAAAAGTATTAAATTAAAGTAATTTAAAAAAACCAGAAAACTGATAAATTTGGATCTGTCATTTATCACTAAATTAACATAAGAATAGTGTCTGTTACAAGTCTAATAACGCGCGTAACCACCACATGACTCAACAACAGCAACAACACCGCCATTTATAAACACAGGTTTTAGTGTCGAGTCGGACGCTACAAAATGCTCAAAATTCCTGAAATACTTAGATTATAATTGTTTCACATGGGGCAAACAAATATTAATCCAAGACGTACCGTTCACGGGAAAATTGCAACTTCTAAAATGTTTTTCAAGTACTCCATAATTATGAGCATGAGTGTATATTGCCCACACTGAAAAAAGTGGGTTTTTATACTCATTCGATACCCCCCACAAGTATAGCTTTCTGAGAACTCACATACAATACAGAACAATGAATGGCTTTGGCTAAACTTATGACGTACAGCTAAGTAGGAAATCTGTGTTATGGGGTACACAGAAAACAGAGAACAAAGGTGCGCCCAAAAGATCAATACATGTCACATGGTGTGGCACATACTCACAATACACACATGCATGGACAACATACATACATTTTAGTAGGCTCACTTAGATTTATCATTTCAGAAATTTGTTCGAATACTGACATTTTAAGAACACTATAAAAACGGAAATCATTTCGAAGGGCACAGGAGTGTCTGCACTTTACAACACTTTCTAAATGTCAACCTTTTATCCAGCTGGATTCAACATTTATAGTGCCAGATCCAATAAGCTAAATGTTAAATACAGCTTGCAGAAAGTGTGGTCACTCCTTGGCCCTTTAAATGATTAGATAGCATTTCAATTTTTAGAGGGAATAAACTGCTTTAGCGTTTAATCGGTAAATGGTGCAAATCGAAGTCATAACTAAGAATGTAATATTCGCATTATTAATATTCCAACCACTTTATATTTTTAACTTACGAGAACAAGCCTTGTAAAGAGGATGTGAAACATTATGTCCAAAAAAAGGTCGACGGAGCTGTCAAAATATCTTGCAAGTTCTAAACATATCCGGCTTGTCAATGACAATGCATTTCAACCACGGGACAGACAATGTCGAGGTGTGATATAATTGCCTTGATTGAAGCCAGCCGCAAGGAATCAACGTTTCCGTATTGTCTATTGTTTGATTTGGATCTTCCTGGAATACCTATTCTATTTACAATTTCTTTGCAAGCATTTCTGTTTGTATCACACGTACGCAAGAGTATTATATTTAATATGTATACTAGATTACTTGTCATACGTAACTTACCGAAATGATTTCTCTACATTTCGATGATTTTTTTTATAAAAAAAAGATTCTTCGTAGATATTATTGTTCCATTCAGTGATTCCAGAACATTTAGCAACCATGAGTGCGGCACCACCCATACCTTTTTAATGGGGGTAAGCACCCCTAAACAAATAAAGGTTTAATCTGTGCTGCACCCCTGCAAATCGGCACCATCTTTGTTGCCATTGTTTACACCATCTCTTGCACATATCTCTTAAATGGGATAACGAAATTTGCTTAAAACTACAATGTTTCACTATCGTTTAATTGTTTAGGATTCATTAAATTCACAGTAATGTCTGAGTGTTTTGGGGGAAGGGGCGGTATTTTGATCCATATTTGTGTTTTAATCGAACACTGAATTTATTTATACATAAAATGAACAGAAACGACTATATACAAAAGAAATGAACTATTGAAAAATATACATTTATTTTGAATGAATCTACTTACTTTGAGGTTGGATACATTCACCATTCAACTCTTCAACCCAGCCCGGGCAACATTCGTAAGTTGTGGCGTATACAATGCGTGTAACTGGTCTTGTAGCCGTGTTATAAACGGTTCTGTCCAGAAAAGAATAAAAGTCGAACACCGAACTATGAATAAGTGAATTGTCACTTAACTCTTAACATGCCAGTGGATTTAAACCTCTATGGACTTTTTGTGTATTATTTGGTGCAGTTAATCATATTAATATTCATTAACATCCTTGGTGCAGTACCAGCTTTTCATAACTTAAGTTGGTTTTGAAAATGTGTCTCTAATTAACAAAGTATAAAACAAATCGTTGATATAAAAAGAGTGGAGTCAAGAGTAAACGGTATGGTAAATCAATGAGGCATGACGAATCCTAAGTCTTAAAGACACTACATAACACTGTGGAAGACTCGTTTAAAAATTGTCGAACTTTGCTCTCTGACATATCTGACAGTGTTTGAATGGACAAATAAACACCCTAGTACACAAAATTTTGGACAGTTATCATGGTTATGCTGTCACTAGTACAATATGTGCAGATACAAATTGGCACATTAATTTTATATCGGGCGATAGGAAATTCTGCAACACAGCAGTCTATGGAGAAAAGCTGGAATGGTCTCTCAATGATTTTCACTTTTTTGAAGCACTTAATGATTGTTTTACACTGCAATTTTTTCAGGGCTTCATTTTTAGACTGTATCAAAGACACTAGTAGCATGGGGAATCATGTAGCTCAGATTTTTTAAACTGGATACATTGTTATACAGTGCCTTTAATTTTTCCAATCTAATTCACCATTTCAAATGATCTGAATTAAAAAGACGCATTTCTCCCCCTTTCCTATTGGACTCCCTGCTTATTATATCTTAGAATAGCCTTATGTTTCATGTTGATCTCTTTTAGTATTTAAGAATAAAATGTCTCAAGTTAGTTGGTTTAAACTGCAATCACTCTAAGAAAAAGGGGTTCAATTTAGCACCATTTGTCACAATAGTCACCATTTTAACAGGTGCTTATGAGCACCATTTAGGATGCTTGTTGCTACTCTTTTCAAGAAAATGGTAATATTTTTTCACCTTTTTACGTCACAATTGTGCTAAAGAGCGCCAATAAAGGTTGTGACAAGGCCGATACCTTTTCGGAACCCTTTTTTTCTGAAAGTGTTGCGTTATTTCTTGCTTTACATAATTTCAATGAAATAAGAAATGCTATTTTGATACCTGTATCTTGTGCAGGTGCCCCAGTTGAGAAAACCACATTTTTCATAATAAATTTGCGTTGCAGAGGTCTGGTACGTTTGATCAAACGAAGCGACTTGGCTGTAAAATAAATATAAAATATCAAACAATAAAATCTACAATAACAATTTTACTCTACTATACGATCATAATTATAGATGTAAAATCTTATACTTTCACTCAACAATATGTATGTATGTTTAATCATGGTGGGGACAAGATCGTTATTGCAGGTGATGTAATCTATTTCATTTGCAATTTTATGAACCCAGATACCGTTATTGTCCGATAATATTAATCAATGATATGCTACAAACGGACACACATATGCTCCGGCCTCCGGCCATGCATGGGGATAATGATTAAGACTGCGAAAAAGACGTATAAGGCTCGTACAAGAAGAAGCGGAAGGAGAAGAAGAAGGAGAAGAAGGAAGAAGAAGAAGAATGAGAAGAAGAAAGAGAAGGAGGAAGCGGAGGGGAGGAAGAGGAAAAGGCGCGAAGAAGATAGCAGAATTACAGTAAAGGTAGTGGTTGTAGTGGTAGTGGTAGTAGTAGTAGTAGTAGTAGTAGTAGTAGTAGTAGTAGTAGTAGTAGTGATGGTAGCAGTAGTAGGAGAAGTAGTAGTAGTAGTAGTAGTAGTAATGGTGGTAGTAGTAGTAGTAGAAGTAGTAGTAGTGGTAGTTGTTGTTGCAGTGGTAGTAGTAGTAGTAGTAGTAGTAGTAGTAGTAGTAGTAGTAGTAGTAGTAGTAGTAGTAGTAGAAGGAGCAGCAATGGTAGTAGTGGTGGCAGTGGTAGTAGTCGTAGTAGTAGTAGGAGTAGTAGCAGCTTCTGGAGCAGCAGGATTAGATTTAGACCAGGGAAAATTGGGAGAATAGGGAACTGTACTAACTAAATAGTATTCGTCAAGTTTAATATACCGAAATGTTATAGTTTATGTGTGGACTATTCTTTTTACTGCCAAACATAATCAGCGTTTCCAAAAATCATTTTCAAATTTTCAAGGATGTTGCTAGTTGCTACAGTCATTGTGCGGCGAATACCTTTATCCTGTGCCTGTCACTATCCACCACCACCACCAAATAACAGGAAACCGAAATCTGTATCGTGAAACGTATATTATGAACATGTGGTATTTCGTTTTGGCCAATCGAGTGCCCTTGCTCCAAAAACAAAACAAAACAAAACAAATCGGGGAAATTATTACACATTTTTTGTGCGCTCACGCTGTTAGTCTATTACCAAAAGAATAAAGCTAGTTCAGAACTATAATATATATAATTATACATTTTAGTTATTTTATAAAGTTTCCTTTAATATTTACGGTAGCGTGTAGATTAGATTGTTTTTCCAAAATAACTTGGTTGATGACTGAAATGCAATTCCTGACCTGCGAAATCGGTTCATATAGACAAATTAAGAAACTCAATAATTTTCGTAAACGAAAACGACACTAGATTTCATCTTATACTCAGCTTAAAAACGTGGACACTCTTAAAAGTTACACATTTTCAGATGGGAGCTGAGGTTTTACGTCCTATCCCAGGTATGCGAGAATGCAAGGGGGTAGGCTGGTTTGGGCATGGGGAGGTGTATATCTTGCGGAGGTGGAACTAACTTGGTGTGGGGAGGTGCACATCTTAGGGAGGTGGAACTAAAGTTGAGAAAATCAGGCGTTGAAAGCGGAAAAGGTGGTGAAAATTTCTTTTTGCTTGCCAGGGGCGGAACTCCTTTGGCTCTGCGGGGGGGGGGGGGGTGGCACGTGCACCCAGTGCATCCCCCAGCCTACGCCCTTGGAATGTACGTGCTAACAATTGCCTCTGTGACTCATATATCGCTGAAACATGAACTTAGGAATACTCGGAAAAAAACCCAAATCGTCTCCACTACTTCTCTTCCTGTTTACGTATATCACCAATATTTCCTTCGACTTTAGTCTTTGACCGAGAGATTTCTTTCATGTCTAACAAGACCAAAATACACATACTTTATATCCTGTGGAAAAATACTTTTAATCAATTTACGTACCAGCCATACGGTCATATCATTGTTTCGTGATCCCTTTTTTTTGGGGGGGGGGGGTATTTTCCTTATCTGAGTGTGATCAGTTAATGTCACCGACGGTCATTTTACAAAATGACCATTATTTCAGGCCTAAGGAAGAAAGTGATAAGATATGAAGGGTAGCTTTATGATTTACTGCGGGGGGCTATCACTAGAAGTACTGAATTATGCAAAATATTTCCGTAGGCCTTCAAC